>CABHPQ010160668.1:0-31979 GCA_902168405.1 Peromyscus aztecus | reverse complement strand
GGGGGAGGACATTCTGTAGTCCTGCACTTGTATGTCATCCAGAACTGACCAGTGGAAATGGAGCAGATCTGTGCCAGGGGAGTGCAGTATCTTGTTTAAACTGTCTTAGGGGACATTACCATTTTCAATGGCCATCAAACAGAGGGAAAGTGCCCTTAACATCTTGAAGAACAATGTTTCACGAAATGGAACATCTGAGCTTGGCAGGAGACAGAGGGGACTTGACTCCTTTGAAAGTCATTCTTTTTTATATGAAGAAGGCTTATATGAAGAAGGTTTAGCTAAAAAAAAAAAATCAAATGATGGGCATTGGCTTTACTTTACAAAGAAGATGAATTGTGTGAGCACAGCCTCTTCTAGCAAGAGGTTACCATGGAGATCTCTGAAACAATACTTGAAGTACCTGAGTATACATTAGGGTTTAACTTGCCAGTTAGGTAAAAATTGAAGTATCTTTTTTTTTTTAAAATAAAATGAACATTTAAAATTATAACTAGTAGACTTAAATGTTAAAGGAAAAATACAAATGAAGATACACACAAGATTTTAACTTTTTTTACCATCAAATTTTAAATGGCAGAACTGATTTTTTTTAAAAAATGTGTTAAAATGGCTTTTATGTATAAATTAAAATACTTCTTCTCCCAGAAAACATTCAGGTTTCTAAAAAATTTATGAATAAATAAAAAGCTTAGAAAGATCATAATAGTCCTACTTGCATGACTTCAATGTTAATTAAGTGAAAAAACCCCACCAAGGTGTGTGTTTCATACAAAGTATGTCGAAAGAATGACAGAAAAGCTAACTAGGGGAAAAATTGGAGATTAATGAATCCACCTCAGTGTCCATATGAGGTCATTATGAGTAGAAATGTTTCCAGCCAGTGTAGGAGATTTAATTTTTACCAAAAGAAATCTTAGGAATGTCACAGGTGGTGATTTCGCTTGGAACACAAAAATAAATTCCCCTGGACCTTCTGCCAAGTCAGCTGCCATTGAGAGAAACAGCATCAGGCCTTCCAAGGCCCTGCTGGATCAGTTCCTTATTTGAATCAAATTATGCTATTATGAGAAATAGTCTTATTTAATGAGAATATAATTATTTTTATTGTAACTAGTCACAGTCATAATACAAATGACTGAGGGTGTTAAGGAGCTAGCTGGCTCTGGAATCACCTTTGCTGCCCACCTTCCTTGGGCATCAGCTTTCTCAGTGATGTGCTGAGGTAGTATTTCAATGGTTGTCATGGGGTTTTGACAGAATAGTCAATAAAAAAAGGGGTATAAATCACCAGCTGGAACACTGTTCTCAAGCAAACAAAACCAGCCAAGAAGAGAACGAAGAACTAACTGCTCATATAAGGAGCTAAGCCAAAATCAATCAGCAAATTCCTATGTTGTAGTAGTGTATAATGTTCTTTTCAAAAGGTTTTCTCCTTCCTCCAAAGAAGAGCACAGGGTTTCATGTTAAATTAGACTCTTACAGGAAAAACAACCTTTTTTAGATAAATAATCTTTTGAAAGCATACCTCATTCAACACTTGGAAGAAACTCATATGAACTAATCTGTATTAGTTCCTTTTTCTGTTGCTGTGATAAACACCATGATGGCGAGTGACTTATGGAAGAAAGAGTTTATTTTGGCTTAGGGTTCCAGAGGGAGAGTCCAGAAGTGTTGGGGGAAAGCATGGCAGCAGGTGGTCAGGGTAGAAATCTGTGAGATCACATATTCAATTGTAAACCAAAGCAAAGGGCAGACACTGAAAGTGGGGACCAGGGTATGAACTCCCCATATCTGCCCTCAGAACGTGCTTCCCCCAGCAAAGAGTCACCTCTTTAAGGTCCCACAATCTCCCAAAACAGTGCCACCAAACCAGGACTCAGTGTTTGACTCTCTTCCTCCCTTAGCTGCTCTCTTGCCTGATAATCTACTGTTCATATATATATATATAATGAATTTCAGTTGTTTGTATTTCCTCTATTATCCCTTCCCCTCTCCCTTTCTTGCTGGAGCATTTCTTCCCAAGAAGTCTCCCTCCTCTTTTCATGCCTTTTTTAAAATTTTTTTTTATGTGTGATCCACTGAGTTTAATTAGGTTTCTTTAACGAGAATGGGTGGGAGGTTGTTTACTGGAGCAAGAGCAACATATCAAAGGCTAGGCCACTGAAGAAAATGATACTCCTTTCCCAGAGACCATTAGCTGCCAATGCACCCTCAGAGAGAGGTAGAGTCTCACAGGTCCTTCTCTCGCCATGCTTTGTGCCCAGTCTTGTGCAGAAAACCACAACTACAGTGAGTCATGAGGGCAACAACTATGTCATATGCAGAAGCCGTCTTTGAGCTGCACATTCTTCCTTCTCTGGCTCTTACATTTGCTCTTTCTGATCCTTCTTGATGTTTTCAGAACCTTGAAAGGGGTCATACAACTGTCCCCCTAAGGATCAAGCACTCTGACATCACTTATTTTTAGCACTGTGGCCAGATAGTGCCTCTCCATTAATTATCATCTACTATAGCAAGAAACTTCTCGGCTACAGGCATTGGACACCATATATTCCAGTCTTGGTTGGAATAGAGCTTCTGCAACAGTAGTTGATGTAGGCATGAACAGTGCTGGTGCACTCCTGCCAGGGAGAAGCCACCATCCTGGCCTGGGAGTTAGAGAAATGATGGGTTCTGTCACCTTGCTGCACCTGCTTGGAGTAGAGCATCTACCACACCAAGTTGTTCTTAAGTGTTTTCTTGAATAAATATCCCTCCACCTTCTATATGCATATCTTCCAGTGGCTTTAAACTGTTGTTATTGCTATTGTTAGAAATGTAATATTCCCCAGTGACAATTGTTTTGCTGGAGAAGGAGATCTGTATACTACCACTAAGTAGTATTTTATTAAAAAAATGTATGTCATAGATTGCAGCTCCAAGACGAGCATAGTTCAGTCTTTGTTTTCATTGTGAGGATCTTAATTTCTAAAATCCTATAAATATGCTACATTTGTCACCAGTACAACTTGCTTTTACATATCCCGAAATACTTTCCGGGGATGTGCTCTTTTGTAGACGGTATCTATTTTGTGGATAGGTGATTCTTACTTATGATTCTTACTTATTGCTTGGCTGGATTCTCACTAAGGGCTTATTCTACAAGGGCTTGGTGCTAAAATATCAAATTTCTCAAATTCTGTTTTCATGAAATCAGTTCTGTATTATAAATGTTAAAGTTCCATATCTACTCTTACTGAGGTCAAAGACTAGGGCCCTTTCTTCTGTATAATCCATTTTATTCAATGTCCCTCCTCAAAGAGTCTTTTAGTTGAGATCATTCAAGTAACAAAGGTTCAAAGTTTTGACTTAGTAATTCATCAGAACTTTTTAGTCTTTTGGTTCTAGAATTTCTCTTTGAACTCAATTTTCTCAAACCAGTGAGATGGCTCAGCAGGTCAAGGCACTTGCCATCAAGCTCGGTGACTTGAGTTCAATCCCTGGGACTCACATAGGGGAAGGAGAGAACTGACTCCTGCAATTGTCTTCTGACTGCCACATGTGTGCTCTGGCATGTACCCATGTCATTCCTCCCATAATAAATAAATGAACAGGGTGGCAGCAGTTGTTCAAATTTATATTGTTGAATGCTAACTTTGCTCAGTTGAATATGATGGCGGCAACAGGCTCTGCTTCATTGTAAAATCTAGTTTTATTTTCAATAAAACTCATCTAAAATCTTCATATCTTTAAACACAACATATACTTGTTAGTTGGTTTTCAACATAGAGTAAGGAAAAACACAAACATTTATCACTCTAAAACATGAGTCCCAAACTTAAGAAACCAACCAACCAACCAAACAAAAAGTAAAATTTCTGTCGACTGAGGCTCAAGACTTCTGTTACCTTTGAAGGTCATGGTGAAATCTGTCTCCCAAACTGCGCATCAGGGTCCATCATCTGACTTTATTTGTTGCTATGTATGTACGTATGTATGTATGCATTATTATTATTATTATTGTTATTGTTATAGTTTTAGTTTAGGTGTGCAGTCTTCATCAGAGGGCAAACATGTTGGAGGAAGACACTGTTATGGATGTCTTTGAACACATGACATGCTTTCCAGTGAGAGTACCTGGACTGCTCAGCAGATATGGACCATGCTAAGCAGCTCTTTCCTGGTTACTGCAAACTGGCTCCTGGCTCAGCGACTCCTCTCAAATAATAATGACATTAAATTTGTCTCATACAAACTGCATCCCAAATGACATGACTTAATTTATTTCATGTTTAAAATATCTTATAAGATGGGCAGCACAAATCTTATTTCCATTTCTTTGATGTGACAAAAAACTCTCAGAGAGGTGAGCTTCTTGTTCAGGATCATGATACTTATAAATTACAAAATCCAAGACTTCTAACTCTTATAATTCTTTCATCCTGCTACAACTGTTCCTTGAATGAAGGTGAGAACTCCAAGTGACCTTCTTGAAATGGAAAGAATCCCACAGTGTTAGAAAATATGTGACATTTCTAAAGCACTAGTTGAAATTTGATGTGAAATTCCATCTGACATGTTTGTAATAGCTTTAATTATTTAATCAATTTGATAACAGAATATTTAAAGCAGCAACAAACATAATTGGGCATAGCCAATTTTATCCATAAGTCAGGTATTTTGCACCTTAATTTTCACCCTTCAGTTCTGTTTTGTGAACTAATTGGCAATATTAGATGAAAATTTAAGATGTAGACAGACTATAACAGGTGGAGCAATCATATCTTCAGAAGGAAATTAATTTATACATACACACAAATACACATGCGTATTCATTGCCTCTGATCCTGCCAAGAAAGGAGCCCCAACAGTGTGGTTAGCTGTAATTATGGCTAAGTGTCATAAAACAAATTTGGCATATTCCGGTGCCCCCTGGAATCACAGTGGTCTCTCAGTTCTTGATCTGCTGAGCACGTTTTAATCTCACATGAATTCGTCCTTGCAGGTTTCTTTTATGCTGTTTTTGTTTGTCAGGAAAGTAATTTGACTACATGCTGCAACTCATTTTGTGATTTGGGGATGTTTGTGAAAGCAGCTATCTCGCGAGTTGGACGAGAACAGAGTGTGTCAGTATGATTTATAGGGGTTTCCGCCGCTGCTGCGATGAACAGACAACTCTATATATTCCAGTGTGTATGGGCAAATGACTTTTCAGAAGAAGAGCCTCACCCAAATTTCCCGAGTTTTCTATAACGCTTTCGTAATTACGTGGTTGTTATTGAGTGTTTGAGCAGAAGCAGCATTTGATTACTTAGTACTCTCTGACATGCAGTTTTTTTTAAACTTTCTTGAAAATCATAAATCAAACAGATAACTACTGTGACATTTTACTAGACTGTAGTCTTGGCTGAAGGAGGCTACTGGACAATATTTGTCCCCAAAGTCATTTTGAATCTTCTCAGTTCTATGTATATGATAAGATGTACAATAGGTAAAAACACTCAAGGTAGGTGAGAAGTCTTCACAGTTCTTTTTTTTCTCATATAGCAAGACTAAGAGGAACGACTGCCATGATAAAGATATTCTATGCTTCATTCAAAATAAATTAGGAAAAAGGAATTACACATGGTTTGTTCAATAATTATTTAACTTAAAGGCCAATGTAAGTTAAAATAGAGCATAGTACATGTTTTAGAATTTCTTTTGTTTCTAAAAGTCAAAGTCAGTTAGCTTGATATTGGTAAGTTATTTCGAACTAAGATTAGAGTTGTTTTGACCATACATGAAGAAGAATGTCCATGTTTTTCTTCCTTCAGAATAACAGCAACTAATTATAAATAATATTGATTTATAAATAACCAATGATCTCAAACTATATGTACATTACTCCCTATGGAGAACAATTGCTAAGATTTTGGCAAATACTTTTTACCAGACATCTAATTATACATTTACAAACATATTTAATAAAATTGGATAAAAATATGTAATTCTTTTTTTATTCATTAAAATATTGTAGTCATTGCTATATATTAATAAATAAAGATTTTTGTATTACTATACAGGCTAAAAGAATTTTGATATATAGATATTTCATAAGTACTTTAATAAAATTTGAATTATTTTCTGTTTTAAACCTTTATGAATAACATAGGTTCATAGACAAAACATATATGAATTCATGTATATTTAATTCAACAACTTTATATTTTCTATGTGAGACATTATTCCAGGAATTGGTGATGTAGCAGTGAATGAGACATTTAAGGCCTTTGCTTTTATGGACTGTACATTCTTTAAAAAGATTATGTACTTATTTAATGTATATGGGTGTTTTGTCTGCAAGTGTGTCTATGTACCATGCCCATGGAGTCAAGAAGAGGGCATTGGACATTGTGGACTGGAGTTACACACAGTTGTCAGTCACTATGTGGGTGTTGGGAATTGAACACGGGTCATCTGGGAGAACAGCCAGTGCTCTCAACCATTGAGTCATCTTTCTAGCCCTGACCTTAAATTCTTGAGAAGAAGTCAAATAAATAACCCAGATAATAACAAAATATTATGTGCTTGAAAAAGACAGAGGAAGTAAATGTGATGGTAACTGAACAAGAACATTAGGTAACATTAACTGTTAGTCTTACGTTGTATAATTGTGATAGTTTAATTGTCAACTTACTAGAATCTAGACTCATGTGGTAGATGTGCCTCTCTACATACCTGTGGAAAATTGTCTTGACTGATTAATTAATTGAGGTGTGAGAAACCCATCTACTGAGGATGACATCATTTCCTGACTGGGATCTCAGACTATATAAGTAGAGAAAGGGCACTGAGCATCAGCACACAATCATTGCTCTGTTTCTGATTATGGTTGTGGAATGACTAGCTGCTTTAAATCTCTGCTGCCTTGACTGACTTTCCTACCATGATGGAGTTTCCCCTTGGATTGTGAACTAAAATAAATCCTTGTCCTTTAAGTTGCTTTATCCAGGGTATTTTATTTACAGAACCAGGAAAAGAAACTAAGAATCATTCATTCCTGGATGGTAGCTTATCGGACCCAGGAAATTTGTGAAATATTGAACTCAAAAACATACAAAACTCAGAGATCCTAGAAACACCACGAGATACACAAGGTTTCTCTCCAAGGCTGTACAAATACAAGCAATTGTTGGGGGAGAGGAGGTTCTCTTTTGGTGCTACCTGCAATTTGCACAGAGTCCAGGCATAGGATACAGGATGCTAGGAGCAGCGTGCAGCTGCCCTAGAGTCACACATGCTCCAATAAACTCACTGATGTATCAAGCTAGACTGGGGTAGAATCATTTCTGTGGTCTGTGATTGGTGTTTTATCTGAGGTGAAAGGAAATTTGTTCATTTCTCCTCAGAAAATCACCCAACTCCTTCAAAAGGCCCTTTCCCAGGAAAAGAGATTTTAGCAGGAATGTGATCTGAAGGAACTAGAAAAGACAATTTTCTAAGTAGTTGTCTCAACTCTGACTTGGGGTGACTTAGTCATGTTGAAGAAGTAGCAAGGTGGATGGTGTTGCTTAAGGGTGGTGAGTTGTAGGGAAGGGTGTAGGAAGATGAAGTCAGTGATGGAGAAGCATGCAGATTTTGATTCTGTGGACATTAATGGATTCATGAGTAAGAGTTAGATTTTATTCTAAGGGGAGTATTTTTCTCAAGTTCTAAATGCTATCTGAGCAATTTAGATGTTGTGCTGGCTAGATTTTTCTCAGCTTGACACAATTTTGGGTCAAGGAGGGAACCTCAATTGAACAATTGCTTCCATCAGACTGGCCCGTGATTATGCGGGACATTTTCTTGAATAATGATTAAAGTAGGAGGAACCCTCTGCGGGAACTGCCACCCTTGGGCAAGTTATCTGGGTTGTGTAAGAAAGTAGGTTAAGCAAGCCATGGAGAACAAGCCCATAAGCAGCATTCCTCCATGGTTGGTTGTTACTTCCGTTCCTGCCTCCAGGTCCTGTCTTGGCTTCCCTCAATGATGGAATGTGTAGCCTAGAAGCCAAATAAACCTCTTCTTCCTGCAAGGGTGCTTTTGATCAGTGTTTCATCACAGCAGCAGAAAGATGTATAAAGGTGTCGAGGTACTGGTTTTTGGTGAAAACACAAAAGGAGCACCTGTTTATGAAGTGTGTAATTCACCAAATATCTATGGCACAGTAGTCTCATGTTAACCATGTTTTATGCCCTAGAATATGTTGACAAGTTGACAACCAAGAATAACCATCACACAATCTCTGATAGTATTTTTTTTGAGAGCCCATTAGGCATTCATTTTAAACCTTTTAACCACATAAACCTTTGTGGTTAAAGGTCTTGGTTTTGACTTTGTTGCTGTGATCAGTTCTCATAGAATGAGTATGGAAACCAGATTAATTTAAGGAGCTATTATAAGAATACATAGAAAAACCTAATAGCAGTTTCAATAGTACTGTGAACTATGGAGAGAAAAGAGAATAAATTCAAAATAGATTTGGAGGTAGAGTTGAGGGTAGAAGTATAGACAAAGGGAAAAAGGTTGCAAAGTTGACCAAATTTCTCTAGGGCACAATTAGGTATCTGGTGACACAGTTTAGTAAAATAGGAAGAAAATGGGAAGATAAATGAGGCTTTTTTTGAGATATAATAATTTTGGTTTTGACATGCTTAATTTGAGATCCCAATTACATGCTATCTTTTCAGGAGAATTCTTTAACATTAAATTCTCAGACCAAGCATTACTTTTCTGATATGACATGTATTTCTAAATGAGCCATGTACCAGTATTTGAGATTCCTGTTGCTCTGGAAAACTCTGGGTATTGCCTTTGTATCCTTTGCTAATCTGATGGGTAAAAACACAATTTCAAAATATTTCGTGTCTGTGATTACATACACAATATATGTGGGAGAGAAGAATCGTTTGTTATGATCTGTTTGTGATTATCTCTGTGTCCTATAGTAACTTTTCAGCTTTGATTCATGAGCGTTATTTTGTATTTTAAAAACAACACTCATTTACCAAATAAGTGACAACTTTTCACTTGAGTTAAAACGAGACAGAATTAAATAAATGGCTCAGAAGCAAAGTGAACAGTTTTAAAGCCAGACATTTTGCTCTATGAAAAAGTGATTTTCAAATTAGCTGGAGAAGGTTATAGTATTCATGCGGACATCTGCTTTGGGAAAGAATGCTATGGTTTTACCTCATTGTTACAGTAGAAATCAAATTTTAGCAGTCTGATCTCATGTTTCTGTGAGAGGACCTAACTTTCTTTTTATTTTATTTTTTAATAAAAAATGTAGTTATTAATGCACATGAAACATACATGTTCATGGGTTTCTCTGTGGAGTTCCCATACATGTATTTATTATACTTGGTCTATATCCACTACAGCAGCTGCCCTCTCTAACCTCTTACCATTGGTATTAGTGGTATTATTACAAGAGTCTTCAATTGTATATTTAAGCTATTCATCTTTATATTCTTGCTTCAGTGCTCCTGCTACTTATGTAACCCATATGTTAGCTCTATTCAGAGCTCAGTGAGAGCTGTAAACATCTGTTTCCATGTCAGGGGAGCCTTTCTTAAGGTATTTGCAAACTTCTGCTGGTGGCTGACATTGCATGACACTTTCCGCATTCTCGCCATCCTCAACTTGACTTCATGGACATCTGATCTTCTGGGTCTTTTCTTTCTGTTCTATGCTAGCTTGTTTTCCATTCTTTGGCCTCTTCAAAAGTCACTCACATGAGAGATTGGATGCTATTTTTTTTCCCAACTAGCCAATCTATTTGCTAGATGCTGGGTATCTTTCTTGTATTTTACAGCCATTTTAATATGTTCAGAACCCTTGTATATTCTTTGACCTAACATTAGATCATTCTTTTTTTCCCCCCTGCAAGTCTAATTATGTGGCCTTAATTACAAGAACTGTATTAATTTAGTCAGCATTTATAAACTAACTGTGTGTATCAATCATTGTAGAAGAGTCAAGAACACAAAATGGTTCTACTGAGCAGCTTAACTTCTTGTGGGAAATTAGAGATGTAAGTAACAAGAGAATATAATTTTGACAGTTAAAGAACTTTAACTTTCCTAAAGCAACCACAATTTTCAGACAGCAATTAACTAGAATGCAGTGGTAGTCATTCTGAAGGGCTGAAAACTTTCTGAGCATTTGGCCTCAGCCTTGAAAACAGGAGGATGAAAGTGACTCATGTGAGTGACTTTTACTTCAAAGCCATCATTTTGTCTTTAATTGTGGTGATATTTTATTTGTGCTGAAATGTGATATTTTGTTTATATGTTAATAAATAAAGTTTGCCTGGAGATCAGAGGTCAGCAAGCCATAAACAGAAGTCAGGCAGTGGCAGCCCACGCCCTTAATCTGATCATTTTGGCAGACAGAGTCTCTGTGTGGTCAAGGACACAGCCAAGCATGGTGACACGAGCCTTTAATCCCAGTACCAACCATAGAGACCTGGAGGTCTGTATAGACAGGCAGTGACAAGGAAGTCATGTGGCTGGGCCTAGAGCCAATGAGAAGGCAGAACAGCAAGGAAATAAAAACACAGGTTAGACGGGAAGAAGCTCTCTCTGGGGAAGCGACAGCGACGCGGTAGTAAGATAAGGTAGTCATGGCTCTTTGCTAGTTCTCTGATCTCTTTGGCTATCACCTCTGTACTTGGCTCTGTGTTTCTTATTTAATAAGACTGTTTAGAAATTCATCTACATTTAATTTTCCTCATTATCCCTTTTCTTGTGAGGATGTACTTTTCCTAACCGGTCCTCCATGTCATCATTTTGCTCTTTCTCTTCTCACTGCTCAAAATGTGAGTTAAGTCCTCCAGTGATGCTTCTTTTCTGACATGACCCGTCTCTCCTTCGATAGTCAGCCTTTATCTCGTTAAATATGCTCCTTACACACCTTACCCTTTTACTTCTCAAAAGAAAGCCGTTTTGATTTACAGAGTGCTTGATTTCTCTAATTTCCATGCATCAATCCAGCTCTGGGGAAAGCACTAGAAGAATGACTGTAGTCTAAAGAGAAGGTTAACCACACCCAAATGGATACAAAAAATAAATACCAAAACAGGTCGAAACAAAACAAAACACAAACCATCACATCAAAATAGCAGGAATTAATAAACATTGTTCAATAATAATCCCAAATATTAGTGGTCTTTTAATAAAAAAGATAGACTAGAATGGATTAGAAAACAGGATCCATCTTTCTGTTGCCTCCAAGAAACATATCTCAACACCAAGGACAGGCACCACCTTAGATAAAAGGGTGGAGACGAAAAAAAAAAAAAACAAAAAAAACCAAAAAACAAAAACCAAAAAAAACAAAAAACAAACCTCAAAAAACACTGCAAGCAAATGAAGTGGAGAGATATACAGGTGTGGCTATTTTAATATCAGATAAAATAGGCTTCAAATCAAAACTCATCAGAAGATATAAGAAAGAACACTAGATAGGAAAAATCAATCAAGAGAATATTACAGTTCTAAACATTCATGCTCGAAACGTGACGGCATCAAACTTAACAGAATAAATCAAAGTTATTTTCTTAAGTATTTTTCCTTGTCTGAATTATTTTTCCTACATTCTACTAATTTTATACCATACTTAATGTTTTTCTTCTTTAAGGGATAAAATTTTTTATGTAAGATTCATGCTTTTATCCCTTTTGCCTTTGAGATTTGTTCCTCCATTGACGAAAGTTCTCTCTGGCTGTAGTCAGTCAGGTCAAGATTATTAAATCAAGGCTGTCTGCATCTATTTCTCCCTTTTGAGTGTTCTTTCTCTGGAAGCTTCTATTCATCACTGAGATCCACATGTTATCTGGAAACGTATTGGATATACAACACCACCCCCACCCCCCAATTGCTCTACCTAAATATCTTGACTCAAAGTCTTGGAGGTGGGCCCTGGTATTCTGTATCTTAAGAAGTTTTCCAGGTAATTATGAAGCACACGAAGTTTGAGAACCACTGGGTTAAATGGGTTCCCTTCTCCAGCAGCTGTCCTGTTTATATTTACGTCACATTTCCAAACACTAGAGTTTTGGGGTATTGCATTTGAAGCTTATTGCACTGTTCTCTGTCCCTTGGTAGTGTTTAGTGTTGTGTGCTGTCCGAACAGAACCATCTACTGCCATGGTATCATTTCTCTTATACACAATATGGGAGATATTTTGGTTTGTTTTAGTGGACACAAAATCCTTTCTAGTTCCTCTTACCTCTTCATTTGTGGTCCCTGTCACATCTCATTGGCTGCAAATTGCACCTGCATTGGACGACTTGCTCATCTTAGTTGTTGATTGGTATCAGCACAAATAGTGTGTGTTATCAATTGTGGCAAACAAAATTGTTCCACATTGATTTGCATTTTCTGGGACATCTGTGGTGTTAGGTATCCACGGGGATGCTGTTATACACATTTAAGAGTCAAATTGTATTGTGTGTCTAGTCATAATGATTTTTTTGTGATCAGTGAGGAGAGAACTAAGCCTCTGAACCAACATGAGGGGGACTTTCTAGGTATGGATGGCTTGGAGATTTTGTACTAAATATAAATAAGTTGATTTTTTTTTGGTGGGGGCATAGGAAGAGGAAAGTTTAGTTTGCTCTCATGTGTAAGAATGAGCTGCTAATCTGAAATGATATCAAATTAAAAAAACACCTATAGGGTTTATTGCAAAGGAATTTTGTGCAAATTTTACTTTTTTTGGATTAGCATGTAAAAAAAGAGCTTCACTGGGGCACTTTCAAATTCACACGTCACTCTGTTTTGTCTTATTAACTCTCAGCTCCACTGTCCTTCCTCACCCCCCTTTTCTCCATTTTGCTCATAGGCTAATGAATATGTTTACTATCTCAATGTGCAATTCATTGTTTTTTTATATCTGGTTTAAATTTATACATTAAACAGTGTATCCATGTTGTGTCCATGGCAAATTGTTGGACTTCATTCCTAAACCTCTTGATTTAGAATCTCCGGAGTAATTCTCTGTGTGTTTTAGAAAACTCATGGCTTTTGTAAGTGTGCCAATGCAGTTTTTTAATGGCAGGATTTATGGGTATGGATTCAGGACTCCTGTGACAGCTTTCAGTATATTTGACTCCGCTTCCTACAATCCGTGGGACAGAGAAAACATATAACATGATGTGGAGACCTTTCACGGCCTATCACTTAGGAGTATGTCTAAGAAACAAGGAAATGGGGCCGTGGGTGAAATGGGCTAAGCTGATATCCATCTCGAGTAGGTGAGCTGTGGAAAACTAAAATATATTCTTAGACGTGAGACATTTTCAGATATGATTTAGCCTTCATCAATCAGATGTGTTGCATTAGATTTTGATTAAATAAAAGGACCTAGATGAGAGAGATGAAGTATCAGGGCACAGGTTTTAGGAAGGTATTGCGATCTGGAGCCAGTATATCAAATGCTGAGATCCTAGCATGGTGGTGGCTTCCAGGTCCATAGCTTCCTGTCACAATGAGGGCAGTGTCCTAGATATATCAGAGTTATGGCAACGTTGTAACTGGCAGTCATGGCAATGCATGTGTGATTTTTTTAAATCTTTCTGCAGTCACAATGGCTGCTTTCTCAGTCACAGAGGTTAGAAGGGTTCTGAGGCCTGGGAGTAGGTCTGGAAACTTAGCCTGGAGCCTGCTTCTTCAACTGTTGGAATTTATGAAAGAAGACAATTCCCTACATAAAATCCTTTCTGTTTAAACTAGTTAAAGTGGATTCTGTTATGCGAAACTGAGCTCTGAGTAATAAAAGTAATTAGCACCAGAAGTGTTTGTTGTCAATGGAATACAGAAACGATAAAACTATTATGTTTTAAGGCTCTTATGACGTGGAGTGAGCAACAACTTAAAATTTTACCTGTCTGGTCATCTGAAATATTATACTTGCTGAAGACAAGAGTTCGGAATAGAAAATGACTAAAATAGACCCATCTGGAGAATTCTAGGAAGAAGAGGACACCAAATTGGGTTGCACTTTTTTCAAATTGAGCAAGCGAACAGTAAGTAAGAAAACTCAGTATTTTAAAGTTTCAGGTGTAGGAACTGTCTGAGAACTAGTAATTTCTTCAACTGCCCTTGATGATTCTTCTCTGTTTTGTAGCTTCAATAATTATTTTAGATGGAAATCAGAAGTAAAGTATGATGCTACAGGATGCTGAATTTATAGTTTTGTCATTTATTATTTTTTGTTTTTGAAAAATCAAAAGCATTGCTTTACGAACAGCTAGACCTTCATCATGGACAATGCCACTTAGGAGGATTTGGATAAAGGTGCAATATGATATACTCTTGAACCTTGCCAAGCCTCCTTCTTTAGCTGAAGCAGTTTTCATGTATCTGATGTAGTTGAAGACTCGTTAAAATCTCGGCTTGCCTGAAACATATACTTGCAAATTTGCTACTCTTACTGCTTCCATACCAGAGTCGTAGTCAGGTCCTCATGTATCCCAGGAAACATTCACAGTGTCAAGACTCAGAGGAAAAGGTCTATCATGAAAGGCGCCAAATGCTTTTGCTAACAAATTTATCATAGGAGAAAGCGGGACATTAAGTGTGAGAAGTGAATTTGGAGATACTAGATCAAAGGTTATAACCAAAGTCATTGATATGGACAGAACTACCAAGATTTGGCATTCCATGTATAGTCTTAACACCTGAGTATATTTATGTTTGGCTTTCTGGCTGATTGATTCCCAGACACAAAGTTTGATTGAGCTAGAAGGAGTTGGGATACTAGAAATTCTGTAGAAATTCTCCTTTTCTAAAATGAATTTTAGAAAAAGAGAATCGCCAATTTTAGGGAATTAAAAAATGACAGAAGGGGCCTTCGCGTGCAGATCACCTCAGTGGTCCTATAACGACTCATGAGAGCACCCAAAGCCTTTGGCGAACACACTGGTTAAGGCACTTATTTTGATGGGCAGGGGTGTCTGGCACAGGCTGGAGGTGCAAGCAGAACATGATGCTCTTGAAGTAACACTAAAGCTTCAGGGGGAATGAGGAAACTTTGCAGTAAGGCCAAGTGGGGGCACTAACGTCAGCACAAAGACTGCACAGTGATTTCCAGGGGAGAAACACCAGCAAAAATGCCCAGTGGTGGCTTATGGGTCATGGGGCTCTTGGGGTGACACAGATGAGCATTCACTAACACTCCGAGGTCTACAGATAATCTCGACTTTACTACCAGTTCCAAGCTTACAGCGATGCACAGGCCCAGGACCTCCTTTTCATTCACAATTAATGATTCTTGAAGAAAGACTCTACGAAATACCGCACATGCATACTGTACTTGCCCTTCTGCCAAGAAGATAATGTATGGGGTTATGGAACGTATTTAGGCTTTTTTTTAAAAAAGTAATTATTGATAATGGTTTTGAGATAACAGTAATCCATGGAGATCGAGCTGCTGCTATGTTCTAATCTATTCATGTGTGTGTCCGGCTTAAGGTTATGGTGACAAATGTAGTTTGGGATCGTGAATATCTCAGTATATTTTTAAGGACACACACACACACACACACACACACACACACACACACACACTTTACAATTCCTGCAATTCTTTTTTTTTTTTTTTGAGACAGGGTTTCTCTGCATAGTTTTTGATGCCTGTCCTGGAACTCATTCTGTAGACCAGGCTGGCCTCAAACTCACAGAGATCTGCCTGGCTCTGCCTCCAGAGTGCTGGGATTAGAGGCATGTGCCACCACCACCTGACCAATTCCTGCAGTTCTTGAGTATCAGGAGTTGACAGAATGTACACATGCCTTGCTCTGTCATATACAATGATTTTTCCCTTTGAGATCCTCCTTTGGGTGGGCTGCTCTAGACTCTGGCAGACACTAAGTAGTTAACGATAGAATCCCCAGCTATCTGACCTATTTCTCATGAAGTAGGTGGTGGTTATTTCATTGGGACATATATTCAGGGGTACCCAGTAGCACTTCATCCTTAAGTGGAAATATAACACATGCCAGAAGAAGGCTCATTATGTTCTAGTGCATTGAACTCTTTCCTCAACTCACCACAGGACAGAATGGGAAGATACATATGACATGAAAAGCAAGCAAGCAAACAAACAAGATACATATCTATGTATAGATGGCTCTGCATGAAAGATGGTGTGAACTGGAGGTGTACTTACCACTAAAGCTTTGCAGGTCCACTCAAGGCTTTTGGTTAAAGGGGAAAAGGATAATCCCCCTGTAGAGTAGAACAAACAATACTGCAGTTAATGCTCTCTTTTTCATAGAACCAAAGACAGATGAATATATACACACATATACATAACCACCACCAATAGCTGGTAGTTGGTGGGTTGGAATATATGAATTCTGAAGACTAGTGACTAACAGGTTTGAGGAAGGAGCTTTTTGATGGGGCTGAGTTCATGCTGAGTTCTGAGGCTGAGTCATGCATCTTTTATCACTATTACTCAAAAAGTCGTATTCTGAGATGGGTGTCTCAAAATCCAATGAACATAACTTGATGGACAAGGAAGAAAACTCTGACTCTGTGTGTCTTCTCATTAAGTTAATGAACATCATGCATGTGGCAGAACAGGTAGAGATTCTAGGTTGATTTAATAATGTGGATTTTCTCCTACCATATTCAATACATGTCAACTGAGTGCCCAAAATGCCAGACATGAAGTGAGATGGCTCAGTGGTTATATAGAGTTTATGAAGTCACTTCTATCACAGAGAAGACAGCCATCTTCTCTGCTAGAAATGGCTCGTTCAGTCTAGTTTTGAATTTGTTTACCCTGCATGCAAGGCTTTTGCCAGAGAACATTTGAGGACTTCTAAATAGCTTACCCACCGTATCCCACACAATACTTTTTTTTGACCAAAGAAACTAATTTTATAGCAGAAGAAATGAGGCATTAGGTTGGTACTTACGGGATTCACTGGTAATATCCTTCTGGAAGCAATTGCCCATGCCCAATGATGGAACGGCCTACTGAAGACTCAGTTACGGCCGCATATAAGAAACACCTTGTGAGACTGAGGTCCTGGCTTACAGATATGGTATTTACTTGGAACCATTCTCCAACATATTTTTCCCATAGTTGGAATTCATGGACCCTGAAAACAAAGTGAGAGGCCTGGGAATGGCATCTTATTATTATGCCAAATAGTCTACTTACAAAATCTTGCCTCCTCTTGCTGAAATTATAGGCTCTGCTGCTTCTGAGGCTTAAGATTCTAAGAGGAGTTTGCGTTCTCCAGGGGATAAAAAGTTTAGTAGGAAGTGTAGGGATACAGCATTTGCTCAACATGAGTGAGGCCCCGGCTCAGTATCATATACTCATACCAAACCAATATAATAAGACTATCAAATGGCCATTTTGGGCAAAGAAGACCAATCCTGTGTTGATGGAAAAATTGATCATAAATATGATGGGGAAACAGAAATAAGGATGCTTTTAAGACACTGTTAATCCTGTGGACGTTTCAGACTGCCTGTCGGTAGAAGAATGAAGTCGATTTGTTCATCTTGAAGGCTGCTTTGCCACGAGGAAAGATGTGGATGGATTTCAGTAGACAGAACGGGACTTTATATTTTTTCTCAAATGAGAGGCTGACATAAACAAACAGAAACAAACAACAATTTAAACCATAGTTTCCAGACCCCCCCTTGCTCCATAACTAGAGCTCTGGACATGGTGGAGAGTACACCAATCTGAGGGGGTTTGTCATGCTTTGACTAGTAATTGAGTCACATGGGTGGTTTTTAGGGAGTGGGCACACCAGCTTGCTTATTAAGGCTGTGTGGTGCTGGGCGTATCTGCTAGGTACTTAGAATGTGGCTCCAAGTTCAGCAGGCTCGTATGGAACTGGCTTCCCTAGCTCTAGAAGAGGCGATGTGTTTCCAAGAGCTGTTCAGATTCTATTCTGCCCTTCCTGGACTCTCCGCAATTTCGTGAGCACACAATTTCCTACATTAGATCCTGTTCTGCTTTGAGTAACACCTTGGTAGATCTTATTTTCTGCAATTGATCCCTGTCCAATACACCTTTCATCCAATTTGGAGATATTAGTGGCATGCTTTCTCAACAAAATTTCCACTTACTTCTAACTACCCTGCACTATGTTCTTGAGCCGCTGAATTATACAGCCCATTTCCAACTCCTTTAATTTTGACTAAATTTAGACATTGTATCTCAAATGTACTCTAAGGTTTAGGCTTTGTCTTATTTACAGTCGTAGGACTGATAATAATTTCTTCACTAATTTTGTTTCTTTCTTAGAAAGTTACTTTTAACAGAAAAACAAAGAGCTCTTTAATAAAGCATTACCTTAAAATGCGGAACTGATTTATTCTTAGGTTATTTTAATTTAAAGCTCAGTATATTCTGTTGCTCAAGTTGGCAAGCTATAATCATGTCTTCTTTATCTATTTGGGGATTCCTTGGAATAGAAAAATAGATTCATCTAAGTTTAAAGATTCTCTCTGAAGTTATACTAGTGAATAGAAAACAGGTCTAGGAATTGAATTCTCCAAATCAGAAATAGTCTCTCTGCTTCTAAACCTTGACTCCACACAGAATAATCCAAGGAGCTTCTGAAAAGTGTTAATAGAAGAAGAGTCATAGCTCAGGCAAAGCCAATCATCTAAGAGGTCTGTAGCTTTCAAAACCTTCCCCAGTGATTCTGGGTCAGAATGATGTAGCAGTCTTCTTAGGTTGCCATGACAAAATGCTGCAGACTGGGTGTCCTCAAGAACAGAGAATCATTGCTCACAGTTCTAGAGAGAGATCTCTAAGGCCACTGTGCCATCAGGGCTGGCTTCTGGTTCTCATTCAGGCTTGCCAATTGCTCCCCTCACCCGATTGCACCCTCATGAGACCTTTCTTCTGCGATAGTGTGTATAGAAAGAACTTTTGGGTATCTCTTCTTCCTGTGAGAACTCCACCCCTGTCTGAGTAGGCATTCCTCTTATGGCCAAATTGAACCTTAATTAACTATTAGAAGGCTCTGTCTCTAAATACAATTCAATGTATGAGTTTTTTTTGGGGGGGGCACCATTAATTTCATAATAATGGTCATTGATAAACTTTGCTTTAATAGACTTACGTTTGGATTTGTATCTGGATCTTAGGAAAGGCAGACCAGTCACCACCTTCAGTGTATGTGGCAACCTGCCAGGTGGAATGGAGTGAAATGATATTAAATAAGGAATGGTATGCAGTGGGGGATGGGCAGAAGACGGGGATCTACTTAGAGAGAGCACAGTGTTCGGATATGCAGACCCAAACCATTTCAAGCTGGCACAAGGTGTTGGAGGCATCATTTCCCAGAACAGCAACTCTGAGACACGTTAGAGGCTGGCGCTCTTAAAGCCACATGCACAGAAGTAAATAATAAGAGTATGAGAATCAGGGTCAAATTTCAGAGGCAAGACCAGTAGGAAATGGATGCATTGTGCCCCAAATACCTTTTAGGGAAACATTCCTGACTTTATGTGAAAACCGAAAAAGTTGCTCTGGCTGTTTCAAGAGCATAATGATGTCATTGATTTTTACAACTGAGTAGTACTCCATTGTGTATATGTACCACATTTTCTTTATCCATTCTTTGGTTGAGGGGCATCTAGGTTGTTTCCAGGTTCTGGGTATTATGAATAATGCTGCTATGAACATAGTTGAGCAAGTGTCCTTGTGGTATGATTGAGCATGCCTTTGGTGTATGCCCAAGAGTGTTAACATTAGGTCTTGAGGTAGATTGATTCCCAATTTTCTGAGAAGTCATCATACTGATTTCCAAAGTGGATGTATAAGTTTGCACTCCCATCAACAGTGGAGAAGTGTTTTCCTTGCTCCACATCCTCTCCAACACAAGCTGCCATCAGTGCTTTTGATCTTAGTCATTCTGACAGGTATAAGATGGTATCTCAGAGTCATTTTGATTTGCATTTCCCTGAATACTATGGATGTTGATGATGATATAATTCCTTAAATATCTTGCAGCCATTTGAGATTCTTCTGTTGAGAATTCTGTTTAGATCTGTAGTCCATTTTTTAAATTGGATTGTTCAGTATTTTGATGTCTAGTTTCTTGAATTCTTTACATATTTTGGAGATCAGCCCTCTGTCAGATGTGAGGTTAGTGAAGATCTTTTCCCATTCTGTAGGCTACTGAACTGGCCTACCCTGGTAGTCAGATTGGTGAATACCCTAACTGTCATCATAGAGCTTTCATCCAGTAACTGATGGAAGCAGATGCAGAGATCCACAGCCAAGTACCAGGCCAAGCTCTGGGAGTCCAGTCAAAGAGAGGGAAGAGGGATTATATGAGCAAGGATGGTCAAGATCATAATGGGGAAATCTACAGAGACAACCAAACCAAGCTTGTAGGAACTCAGGAACTTTAGACCTACAGCTGTGGAACCTGCATGGGACCAGACTAGGCCCTCTGCCTATGGGAGACAGTTGTGCAGCTTGGTTTGTTTGAGGGGCCCTTGGCAGTGGGATCGAGATCGATCCCTAATGCATGAGCTGGCTTCTTGGAGCCCATTTGCCATGGTGGGATGCCTGGCTCAGCCTTGATGCAAGGGGAGGGGGCTTGGTCCTGCCTCAACTGAATGTACCAGGCTTTGCTGGTTCCCTATAGGAGCCCTTACCCTTTTGGAGGAGGGGATGGAGGCTGGGTGGAAGAGGCTGGGGGGAGCGGGAGGAGGGGTGAGAGGGATCTGTGGTTGGTATGTAAAATTAATAAAAAAAATTCTTTAAAAAATATACCATCTTGCCGGGTGGTGGTGGCACATGCCTTTAATCCCAGCACTCAAGAGGCAGAGCCAGGCAGATCTCTGTGAGTTCGAGGCCAGCCTGGTCTACAGAGTGTGTTCCAGGAAAGGTGCAAAGAAGCTGCACAGAGAAACCCTGTCTCAAAAATCAAACAAAACAAACAAATAAACAAAAATATACCATCTGAGAATAAAAAAAAAAAGAAAAAAAAAAGGAGCATACTGAGCCATTCATGGAGACTTTAGAGATTTAGTAGAACCTGAGAATTATCTCCACAGGTAATTAAAGCAGAGGTATTTGACTAGCCAGTCTCATCAGTTGCTGGAGGGGAGAATTAGTCTTTACTGTGATATGGCTCATTCTGGCCTACCATTTAGAATGATTATTCCATCTCTAATGAGTGTCAGAGTCACCTGGCGTCACTCAAGCATGGATTGATTGGTCAGCCCCACTCTGAACACGTAACATTCCCGACTGTGGAGTGGAGCAAGAGTTTTACCAGTAACAAGTTTTCCCATACTGCTGCTAGTGATTACAAGAATTGTGAATCCTGTTCACACACAGTAGCCAGTTTATGTGTAGATGCTTTATAATGAAAGCATAAGGAATGTGTGTGTGTGTGTGTTCTATAACTTTCTTTCTCAACAAGCATTTCAGTATAAAAAACAAACAAAAAAAAAACTAACAGAGGGTTGGAAAATACCTTAGAAGAGGGAAGATAGGGTGCTATGTAGCCACCCCAGAAGCTAATCTACTCTGAAGGCCTCTGGGAAAAGGAAAGCAATAATCCTTCCAATAACACTTAACTGAGAAGTTATTACTTCTCCCTGAAGCTAGAGAGGCCAAAAGAAGCCTGTCCACCATAACAGTGAGGCGTGCCTTTGGAAGAGTTCACAGGCACTTTTCAGAGTGCGTGTTATCAGAATTATTTAGTGTGAATTAATGTGTGATTGCTCCCAGCTCCCTTTCAACTTCTAAATCACCAAGGATAGATTCCTTGTAAAGGAAAGACAAGGGATCAAGAGAAGGACTCTTGAGGGGGGAAAAAAAGACCTAAGTGTCCCCCCTCCAAAAAAATATATCAATGGAATGAGGGCTATCTGATGTTAATGAAGGGACAAGGCCTAAGGCATTGTCTTGTAAATGTACCAGTTCTGCTTTGTACAAAAGCAAGTGGATACACTTTCTAATCAAGCCAACGCTTAAAGAATTATTCTGGTGGGTTTTTTTATTTTTATTTTTAGACAGATCATTGGGAAATGTCATGAGTTAAACATTTTTCCTACTTTACATAGTATCTTTCGGGGCCAGCAACCCTCTGAAGAATCTCAAGATAGAGGAGGTCAGTCTATAAAAGGAGGGGGATATCAGAATGGAGCTAGAGATTGGGTACAGACAGATGCCCTCATCCCACTTCTGGTCACATCCCATACTTCTTTTGCTCTTCAGAAGTTGTCTGATGAGTGGCCTGAGGAAGGGACCTGATGACAGGGTTACCATTTCCACGCTCCAGAGCAGAACGGGACTAGAGAAATGACGTATGCCACCGCTTTCCAGGAGGGGGTGTCAGAGTCACTAAGAACTCCATGGCGTGTGCCCCCTAAGACCTCTCCTTTGATTGTCTTGTCATAGTATAAGTCATACTGTCACCTACCCATGGATGATGACTTATCATTGTTCCCTTCTCAGTGATTCATATAATAAAGTACAGGGTAGTAACTTCTTTATTAATGATGTCCTTCCAAAGTAGTGCGTCTCAACGGTGGTCAGACTATATTTCCTTTTGTTATTAGTATATAATCTATAGGGCCTCATCATAATTTCACATATTTTATGTCTTAGTATGCCATATTACTAACATACTATTAATTGTTGTAAGAAAATGTAAAATGAGATTTCCTCTCTAAGTATATATTTAAGTAAAGAACAGACTTTTATGATCCATAAACATAGTATTGGTTAGCAGGTCCCTAGAAATTATTATTCTTTCAAAACTAAACTTTTGTGCCCAGTGGCGAGCAATTTCTTCCTTTCCCAGTTTCCATTCTTTTTTTTTTTTTTTAGACCAGGCTGGGCTCGAACTCTTCTTGACAACTACCATTTTCTTCTTCACGTCTATGACTTGATTTTAGCTAAATCTTTTACATGTTATTTTGTACTTTTCTCCTGGCTTAGATAGCTTATTTTACTTAGCATAATGGTCTCGGGTTCATCTATGTTGTCTTATATTTCAGGATTTCCTTTATTCAGTGGGAACATTATCTGCATATTGTTTGTAAAGAGATGAGATGGAAGTTTGGATGCAGGAAATGCAGCATCAAGTGACTCTCTTGGTTATGGGTGAATCTATTAGTTGAGATGTTGGTGAGAGCACTGGACACACTACTCCCCTGGCGATAACAGCAGTCAGCAGTAAAGAGTGACAGAACTGTGTCTTTAAGTCTCCGCTCATCCCTGCCTTTCCTGCTGTGAGTTCTCAACTTTGCTCTAGGGAAGGATTTCTGGTATTTGGGAAAGAATTCAAATTCTATGCCTAATACACGACCTAAAATTGATAATAAGACATACATCACCATGTCAACCTAACTATCACTAAAGTGTACTGTTGTGGAATATTATTTTAAGATGAGTTACATTTGTTTATGCTGCAGAACATTTGTTTTAATGGTGCAAAGATGTGTTGCATTTTTTAACTGTGTGAAGCTGTGTTACTTTGTTTTTCTAAAACACCTGATTTGTCTAATAAAGAGCTGAATGGCCAACAGCAAGGCAGGAGAAAGGATAGGTGGGGCTGGCAGGCAGAGAGAATAAATAGGAGGAGAAATCTGGGAGGAAAAGATAGAAAAGCAAGAAAGGGAGAGGAGGACATCAAGAGTCAGCCATCCAACTATACAACAAACCATGGAGTAAGAAATAAAGAAAGATATACAGAAATAAAGATAAAAACCCATAGGCAAAAGATAGGATAATTTATGTTAAGAAAAGCTGGCTAGAAATAAACCAAGTTAAGGCCAGGCATTCGTAAGTAAGAAAAAGACTCCATGCATGTATTTATTTGGGAGCTGGGTGGCAGGCCCCCCAAAGAGCCAAAAGAGTTAAAAAAAAAACCCCAACAACAGTGTACAAGATTATGAACATGCTTTACAATGATAAGGATAAGCATTCTCCTCTGATGCTACAAATAGCTTCAGTCTGAAAAAGCAATTGTAGAGTCTGATTATGATGAAGGACCACTTCTGGTCTGCAGGCAGAGCTTCCTTTCTCTCTGTCTCTCTCTGTCTCTGTCTCTGTCTCTCTCTTTCTCTCTCTCTCTCTCTCTCTCTCTCTCTCTCTTTCCCATTTTATGTGCATTGGTGTTTTGCCTGTATGTATGTCTGTGTGATGGTGTCTGATTCCCTGGAACTGGAATTACAGACAATTGTAAGCTGTCATGTGGGTGCTGGAAATTGAACCTGGGTACTCTGGAAGAGCAGCCAATGCTCTCAATCACTGTGCCATCTCTCTAGCCGCAAAGGCAGAGCTTTTTAGAAGCAAGTGCTGATTTCAGGTTTGGAGTACTAGATATTTAGTAGGGATTAACGTCTATGAAAGGAAAAGAGAATTGAGTGCAGAGAAATTATGAAGCAGGCCTCCCTAAGCCACCTTGCCGGGCAGTGTCCTGTGTCTAGACAAGTTCTCTACTTAATCCATAGATGTCTGGTTTGAGATGGGTTTGAGCTCAGGCAAAGCGGCGCTCTGCTTCTGCTTCTGGGAGCAGATCCTTGATTAGCTGACAGGTACAGGAAGTCTGTTGATGGTCTTTTTGTCTAGGCTGTCTACTTTTGTGTCTACCTCACCAGTATACCCAGACTGAGTGAGAAACATGTATTTCCGTGAGTCAATGTGCTTAGTGAATTCTGTGCTCAATCAGCTAAAATGGTGTGTGTGTGTGTGTGTGTGTGTGTGTGTGTGTGTGTGTGTACACAGTGGTCTTTTCCTAAAAAGCTGTTATTAAATTTATGATGCCTATGTAGCCGATGGATGTCATTTTAGAATGAAAAGAAAATACAGCAATTGAGAGTGAATTGTTAAATGAAAAGTCATCATTAACTTGGATGAAAATTCCTTTCTCATTGCATTATTTCCTGGATTGTCAAGTTACTTATTTAAGTTTCAGACTTTTGAAAGAGGTAGTTGTTCAATATAAACACTAATACTAAACCCTCAATGGTCATTTTGATATTTTGATACCAAGGTTGTATGGACTTACCTAGAAGAATGGGTTGAATAATACTTTACAGCAAGTCAGAATGCATGCAAGAAGAATAAGATAAATAATGGAAAATAAAAAGATTTTTCCCCCAATGGTAAGGAAGCTGGGGCGGTCTAATAGATCACGGCGACAAGTGAGCGGTGATAACTATAAAAGATATTCTTGGAATGGATAGGCCCACAATTCAAACGACTGGCCTGAGTCCAGGTCTTTATTTCTAGGTCTTAAAAGTGATATGTGCCTGAGCATTACCAAAGGTTTTTTTTATTTGAAATTGCTATAACTAAGGACAGATATGATTGGAATTTGGAAGGCAGCATTTATCATTGCTAAATTGGATTGCTTATATTTATAGTTCTTTCAAAAGTACAGAACATGGAAGGCTTCCATTTGCAACAATTCTACAATATTGTATGTTAGCTTGAAAAATATGAGAATGAGGTACTTTTCAGACTTGGTTTCATAAATAGAGTTTGGCAAATGTACATTATACCTTGAAAACTTATACCCAAAAGTCTGATCAATTCAGGCCATTCAGTGGTATTTATCTAGGAATGTATATGAAGCACATCCTGAAGATGAATAAATTGCTACAGTGAAAATACTTCAAAGCACAGCCTAGGACACTATGACCAATAAGTCCAAAATTACAGAATTTTATGAATAGCGCCATATGTGTGCATTATCTACATGACAAATTCTGTATATGTGGACTAAACTAAATGATATTCATTTCCCCAGTAAAATTGGGTTTATGGGATATCATGAGATGTGGACAATACTTTTTTCTTGCTTAAAAAAATGATCATTTTGAATTGCATGGCTTCCTGAAACTTTAGATAGTGACTGAATTGTCCCAAAAGTATATAAAATGAGAAGCTGCCATAAAAGCCCATACATTTATATTATCCAACAATTTTACTTTCAAAAGTAATGACCAAGCCTATGAAAAAGATAAAATAAATCTGCGTACTTACAACCATATTCTAACCTAAGTTCATATTACATTTTACCATAAGGAGCTAAAATATGTCCTCATATTGTTTCAGGGGAGTGTGGTCCTGTACCCTTGTTTTGTGAAGACAACACAAAGATGCTATTGAGAAACAAATCGGAGGCTATAATTGAGGAACACATAAATGAAAAGGGCTTTAAAGTACTTTTTTTTTTTGCAGATCATTTTTAGAAAATGAGCCATTTGTATGATGTCAAGCACCATTAATTGGAATGTTTGTACCTTTGCTTTGATAAATTTCCCTCACTGACTTGATCCGCAAACTTTTCTGATTAAATGATCTCTGTTTCTAAGTTGAAAAGCACATAGGAGGGCATGTTTGCTCTGACTTAGTTTATCAGCATGGTGCTAAAAGGAGCATATTGTGCCGTGGATTAGGAAATGCAGGTCCAGGTATTGAATCACCAGACACTACACCGCAACCATAAATAATAATATTCATAATAACAATGATGATAACAGCATCGGCAGTATCAGGACTAAAATTTAAAGTTCCTAAAGAAATAATGGCAATAAATATAATGGTTTAGAACTATAAAATAGGATTAAAAATTTTGCCTCATAGACCAGACATTTTTATTCCCAAAGTAATAAGCTAAAGGAACATAAGCCGGTAAGTGTCCCACTAAATAGAAACATCTCAATAACAGAGGGGAGCAAAATTAGTGTAGCCCGTGGGTTTGATATAAACTTGATGAGAGATGGAAGTGGAGGGATATCAAAGTAGGAGGAGTGTTCCATAGCTGAATGAAGTAGTTTCAGAATGGCTAATGGGACTCTTACGGCATCGGAGAATCCATCACACTTGGCGTCAGTTAAAAAGTTGCTGCCTTCTGCTGCTTGTCATACATCAGGACATTTCGAACTCTGATGACTCTGGTCGGCACTGTTCAATTGATTCGAGTACAAATTTATCTGAACTTGCGGGAGCAAATAAAATCCCAAGTCCCGGGCAAGAGAGATCAAAATATTTATGTAAAGTCAACAAAGAAATAATTGTGAGGCTGCTTCTCCTAAGAAATTGGCTCCAGGAGTAAATTCTACCATCGAAGGTCTGCGGGAGCAACAATTCCAAAGGTTCTCAAATGTCACTGTAACAATATGGTCTTAAGAAGAGACAAATCAGACAGATGGCACCAGGCAAATGTCACCTAGTGGAAGTCGGAACAGGCGGTGACTGATGTAATGGAAGCAGCCCGCAGCCAGGAGACTTAGCCTCTGACTTAGGCAGACCTAGCGGCCGCAGGACAACTTGTGATAAATCACAAGGCTACCCAACCTAATAGAACTTGAAAGCAAGCAGCATCCCTCAATAACAATATTTTTGAAGTCACTAAATTTTCTATCAGTAACATTTTACCCACTTGCGATAAACTGTTGGCAACAGTTTTAGAAGATTTGTGTTCTGGAATATTTTCTAGGATTTTTCAAATTACTGAAAGAAACAAATTATTCTTACCTTTGTATGCCTTCACCATTCTCCAGGAAGCCATTTCTGACCCACATCATCCAGATAGCATCTTTTGCTTCACTGAGCTCTGTGGTCATAATTCACTGTGGCTCTTTTGCATTGCTCTCTCCCCCACCCCTCACTGCCGCCATCTAATTATGTACTTACATTTTTTTTTGGTAATAAAATAATTTTCTCAAGGGAAGGATTTAATCAAAGTCATTTTTTTTTTTTTTTGCTACAGCAGCTAACACAATCTTGTACATACAGGAAGCATTTGTTAATTGAATCAATGAATTGCATCTTAATTTCCAAATAGTTAATAAACTAGGAAATATGATCGAGAATGTTCCAAGATGCCTTTAGTTATTTACAGGGTGTAAAAAGGTACAATCAGTCCCTGACTTTCAGAGATTTATCACAGTTACGATTTCCTTGTGTCACATGGTAGCTAATTAGTACAACTCAGTTATTAATTGCTATTATGCTTAATTAGGTAATATTAATTAAGGATGCTAATTAATACTGATGCTTCTAGTCTGAAGTTTAGCTGTCTATTAGCTCAGTCTTTCTACACATGTATCTGGGCATTAAGTGGGGTCCTTTAAAAATATAACCTAATTGTGTTTTTAGTGCCTAGTTAAGGTTTGAAAGCATGAAATACTTTAAGAAATTTGAACCAAATCAGGCCTGAAGAAATATTTGTCTGGCCTGCATGTTGTTGCTTTAAAATATTAAACAATTAGCAACACTTTGATATTGGGAGTATTCAGAGTAAAAGCAAAACTTGATTTCTTGGTTCTCTTAAAAATCAGGTAACCACCCTATTTTTCTCTTTCATGATGACTATCTCTCATGTTGGAATAGCACAAGCTTCTTAAGACAGAGCTTGCTCTGTTTTGAATGGTCCTGCTAGGCTCTTTCCACTCATTCATGTTCTTTATCTGGTCATTTTAAGTTGTTAAAATTATCCTTATTTTAAAGCTCTTTCTGAAATGGGATGTGACAGCAACCCCACCTATTCATTAAGTTCATTTACTTTGTCCTGAGTGTAGAATGAGACTATCATTTCTTGGCTTTCCAAGAAGCTGAGTGAGCTGATCCTGAGTTACAGCCAATAAGTGGACTGGAGGTCATGTGTACCTCTTAATGTCTCTTCTGCCCACGCTTTCCACGAAGCCTCTTCCATTGTTCTTCTCCTCCTAGGGGCGTGCAGATAGGCCTCACAACCACAAGGTAGAAGGAATGTGGGTTCTTAAAGGATTCTGATTTTATGAGAACTACTCTACTGGCTGCTTTGTTCCGTGAGGGTTATGTGAACAAGAAACACACAGCTGCGGTAAAACCATCTATTTGAGTTTGCTTATTGTGGCACTTATCTTACTCTTAATAAATGGGAGTGCCAATGACCTGGTAATTGTTAGGGACAGCCCCACATGAAGGGGTGTGATGTTGTTAATGAATGTCAAGTAGACAGAGGAAGAGCAGGAATGAATGGCTTCTCTCCTGGTGGTCCTATGTGATGTGCTACCACTCATATTCTGAATTCAGTTTGGTGCATAATTAAAGTCTGTGGACTGCGGGCCCTTCTTACTAAAGGGCAGCAGGAGGAAGGGGTGGGGAAGTGAAATGTTGGACCGCTGACTTTAAAAAAAATGCATTTTATTCAGAGATGCCCCATCATTGGCACTAACAATGATTCTCTACAGAGCACCAGCTTTAAGGCTTTGAGCTCATCTTCTAGGTCCGTGGAATGATTTTTGCATTCCTCTGCTAATTTTACTGAAATTTGTTGAGAGAAAAAGAAAACTTAATCTATTTGTGTAGAAACATGAACTTGGAGGGCATTTGAGACTATGTACATTTAGCAGAAATAACAGTAGGTTGACCGCCCCCTGGGGCCCGTGTGCACCCTAACCATGAGTTCTTGGCTAGATTTATAGTACTGGACATACATTTCCTCCTATGGGGTGAGCCTTACATCAGAGAGTGGTTGGTCACTCCCATAGCACCAGTGATACTGTTGCATGCATGGGCAAATCTTACCCTATCAATCACTACTGTATTCACAGGTTCACAGCTGGGTGGAACTATTGATGACACAACACCTTTCAGTACTCTGAATGCTGGCTATCAGGGAGGAAGTTTTCTAGTCAGTACCAGCTTGATTGCCCCATGTCCTGTGACAAAGTGTTTGGTGTCGGCGGCGAAAGGGTCTTACTGTGAAGTTTTGCTGACAAATGGTTCCGGTGACTTTTCTTGAGTTCCCTCCATTTCATGTGGGATTTCCTACCCCCCCCAAATCCTTGGCATGTCTTGAGGGTCTCAGATTTTGGTTAAATCCAATCTGGAGCTACACGGGGTTGATGGTGTATCCTGTGTACAGAGGAAAAAAGTAAGACTCTCCATTTCTGGTTCAGTTTGCTCAAATCCAGCGGGCGTTGTAGTTAATTCACTTAGTAATTTTATCTAAGAACCAAGGTAAGAATTAAAATTTTACAAACAGTTGAGTATTTATCTCTAATGAGTAAAGGATTTTATTTGACCTTGTAACAACAACAAAATCAGGGAACAGAATTATTTTACTAAAAATCCTTTTGACTGTTCTCTGGCTTCTGAAAATACATGTATCACTATGGACATGATGAGTGACTCTTCTTTCTACCCAGAACCAGCTCCAATTAGATCCCACTAGAGTCTAAATATCCTGGATGATAGGGTTTGGCTAGAGAGTGGTGCTTTCAGTTTATCTTACCAGTTAAGTGACAGAAACAATACTAGGCATAGTAGTCAAGAACGAACCAAGGCAGAGGGTCAACTCTCAGAAAAGCTCCCTGTCTCAGTGGAATAATTCCTTCCCAGATGTCTGTGCCATCTGCAGCAAGTTGTCCACTAGCTGGAAAACAGAACTCTCCTATTCAGTATGAGAAAGTTCTCGATACAGAAGCAATATTTAAAAGTCATGTAGGGCTAATTCCTCATGCTTTGCAATGTTTTTTGCTTTTTATTATCTCACTTGACTTTTATGCTCATGATGTGAGGTAGATGCTATTATTCTAGTGTACAAACAATTAGAACTTGGCAGTAACATGGTCAAGGTCACACAGAATTAGTGAGGATTCTTCAGAGGGACAAAAGAACTAAGAGGGTAGAATCCCTCTTTCTCTCCCTCTTCCCGTCCTCTCTCTTGTCTTCCCCTTTCCTGCAGGTTCTCTCTATCTGGAAATATGTTATAGGAACTGGCTTAAGACAGTGAAGGCTGAGAAGTTTCCTCATTGCCACTGGGAAGTTGGAGAATCAGGAAAGTCAGTGGTGTGATTTGGTCTAACTGAAGCCTGAGAAGGTGGGGAGTATGTGTGAAAATGTAAACAGCTGCCCAAGTTCAAATCCCAAGAATCAGGGTGCAGATATGTGAGGGGAAGAGAAGATGGAGAAATCCTGGGAAAGAGGTAGAGGGAGGAAAGCAGGAAGAGAAATAGCAGAAGGAAAAGAACGAGTAGGATTTCCCCTTCCTCTCCGTTTCTTCTTGGTTTACTGTATTAAATACTAATGCCTTCTGAAGACACCATCGTAGATATAAACAGAAATGATGTTTCCCCAGCTATCCCTTAGTTCAGACAATGGGTCCACAAATTAGCCATCCCAGGCAGCTTATGAAAATGCAGATCTAGCATTTGCACCATAATTAAAATATGTAAAATGCTCTTAACTGCCACAGGCTGTTTCACTGGAAGAAATGTAGTTAGTGTTGTTTATAAGAACGTATCCTCAAATTTAAATAGTAAAATTTCAAATATTAAAAGGTAAAAATAGTTTAGGGCTATACCATGCATGGGAAAATCGAAGTGGTAATAGAAAGTAAATAATAGAAAAAGGGGGATAATGAAGACAAACAGAATGAAGCTGTGACCGAAGGAACAGATGTGCTAATGTTTAACGAACTTGATTAACAGTCATGGCTCCTGATACCGCTCTTCCAGAAGGCAAGGGTATGCAGAAATCAAGCAGCAGTGACTTACATTGTTGCATATTTGAGTCACAAGAACTACCAGGACAAATGTGGAGATTGTGCAAATTAGAGCTATTATGATTTGGAGAAAAAAAGTTTCAGTAGTTGGTAGTTCAGTGTCTTGAGCACATGGAATTCATTATAGTTACATACAACTCATTCTGTTGCACTGATAGTTGAATACAACTGGACTGCTTTTCAGTTCTTCTAAGAAGCCCAAACCATCATGAAAATGGATCCCTGAAACAACTGGCACCAAATTGGAAGATGGGGTTTCTTCATCTTAGCCCAGCAGGATGTCTTAGAATAAATGGTTTATCCCCTATTCCGTCTTTTGCCCCATTGTAAACTAAGTAGGGCTGAGGTAATCATAGTAACTTTGTATGATTTCAAGAGCACTGTAAACTACTTAAGTGGGGGAAGATGGGCCAGAAATAGAGATTGCTGGGCACGGTGGAGTTAGAG
>CABHPQ010160667.1:0-62760 GCA_902168405.1 Peromyscus aztecus | reverse complement strand
CACTTTACCGTATATAATCCCAGTTATTATTAAGGAAAATTAAAAACCACGTTACTCCCCTTAACTATGCTCATTAAAATGAATTAGTCCATAATAAACGTACATTGATAATTATTTGGTCATAAGCCATTTAAATGACTTGAACTTCAGAAAAGTTTTTTTTATTTTTTTTCCTTATAGCTCTTGATAAAGCATAGACAACTTTTAGAGAGTTGTGGGAAACAACTCTAATTCTTATAAAGTAGCAAAATGCATAAAGGCCTAAAATTGAGTCTCTCTACCATTTGTGTCATGAACAGCCTAAGCTAGTTCTCCCCACTCTGCCCTTACAGAAGTCTGAGCCAAGCCTCTATCTCCATCACAGTGAACAAACACGCTTCCTGTGTGTTATCTGAGTGATAGGCTTCAGTTACCCACCAAACATCCCAATTACTTGAACAAGGCAATTCTCCCACCAGAACCAGGCATCAGCTCACTCCCACAGCCCCTGCTTCCACCTTTGTGTGGCCCCCTGCCTGTGTGCTGTTCTGTTTTTCCTACCTAGCTGTTGTATGTTTATGTGTTCACAAGCCTACATGCATTGCTTCCTATCTTTAGGAGGAAATGGAGTCCTCATCAAAACGGCTACAGTTAGCTGACAAAAATAAGTAAGTAAATAAAATAAATCTTGAGCAAGTGTAAAAGAAGAAAGTATTAAAAAGTAGAAAATGTATGTTTACAGGAACACATAGATCTTATTTTAAAAGTCTGTGTCAAATTTGCCATCTTGGAAGAATGAACCTTGCATGTTATTTACCCTAAGAACTTGATTCTACTTGTTGAAAGGGGAGCCATTCAATGATTTTAAAGTAGGGGAAAATGAATATGTATTGAATGAAAAATATTGGTCCACTGGCAAGATGACAAACTAATTTTTAAGAAGGACAAAACTAGAAGCAGAACAGCTTAACAGCCTAGAAACCGAATGGTCAGATCTCACTGGAATGGAGTCAGAGAAAGGGGGATTGGATTTGAACAAGAGACGTCTGTTGATTGACTCTGGGAGGGGGACAGAATGAAATGATATCTGTGCTAGTAATTTGTTCAAGAACAGAATAAGTGTGTTTAGGTGCAAGAGTTCAAGGCATCTTTGAGGCACTTGGATGGCTGTTTCTAATAGGTAATTGTTTGGAAAATGGATCTTGGTCTTGAGATTCTACAGGAGAAAGATTTGAGAGCTGTCCTATAGAAATGATAAAGTTCAGTGGAAGCTAATAACACTGCCTACCAAGAGATTCCTTTTGTTCCAGAATCCTCATGGGAAGATAATACTCTGTTGGAAAGCAGTTCCATGAACAGCCTTTCATTTTGAATAAATGAAGAATAAAAAAAAGCAGCCAGGCTGTGGTGGCACACACCTTTAATCCCAGCATTCGGGAGGCAGAGACAGGTGGATCTCTGAGTTCAAGACCAGCCTGGTCTACAGAGCAAGTTCCAGGACAGCCAAGGCTACACAGAGAAACCCTGTCCTGGAAAACAACAACAAAAACAATAGTAAAAGCATTATGAAAAATACATTATTTTATCTAATGGTCAGGTTTTTATAAAAGTTGAAAAATACCTCATCTTATGGTTCACTTTTTAAAAATTGAGGTTTATGCTCTAGGAACTCAATAACAAATTCTTGAGGCTTTGAGTTTTATTGTCAGCACCAAAAATAAATTTAATAAATTACTTAAATTTAGGTTTATGGGAGTTTTAAAAAAAGCATCTCTAGAATTTGTGTTGATTTTGATAAAAAGCCAACTGCACATGGGTACCATTGAATTGAATCAAATTCTCATTGTCCCTCTGTGTTCTGTCACTTGGTGTTTGAACAGAGTCTGACTGGCAGGATGGGAAGGAGTGTTGGTGGATAGAAGTGAATGCAGTGCAAACGACAGAAGTACATAGACATAAACCATCCTCGTAACACTGGAAGATGCAAAGAAACTAACTTGTAGTGTGGAAATGTCTGCATAAGAGAGTATTTTTAAGAATACTGATCCTAGGACTAGGGACATGGTGACTCTGCTGACGTGTGTTTATAGAGAATTTACAGAGTAAAAGGAAAGAACAGACTCCTGAAAGCTGTTCTTTGCCTCCATGTATGCTTTGTGATATGTGCATACACAATGTGCACACACACACACACACACACACATACACACGGAGGTAAATAAATGTTAAAAAACACTAATACTCTACTAACACATGTTGTTTTATGACTTTTCTTGGAAAGGGTGTAAACAAATGTCTATTCAGTCCAGACGGGACACAGGTAATGAAGCAACGAGACAATTGAACTCCAGCGTAGCTTGGTGTGTCTGTGTTTATGGTGGTGCTTATGGGAGGGAGCATGGGTGACTGACAGCTGCAGCACCAAGTAGTCCGTCCCAGCAGGAGTGACAGAGTTTGCTAGAAATTCTGTCGTGTGGCAGAGGCTCTCATTTCCCTCACTGCAGACAGGAAGCAGAGAAAAGGAAGTGCTAGAGGCAAAATACAGCCCCCATGTACACTTTGTAGATATCTTCCAGCTAGACCCCCACCTCCCAGTAAACCCTATTTCCATCAGGGGACGTCCACTGATTAATCTTGAGGAAGAGGATCCAGTCACTTCTCCAGAGCACCACAGAGGGCGAACCGTTCCTAGAACATGAGCCTGTGGGGAGCATTTCATAGTCACGCCATAACATCTGGCCATTCTGAATAAATGAGAGGTCATTAGTACTAAATTTTTTTCAACACAAAGTGACTGCTAAGGGCCAAGTATGGAACAGAGGTAACTTGTATCTTGTGTGTTACTATTCAACAAATATCAAAGGGTTTGCTGTTTACCAGGCACCAAAGTATCCAGACAAGGCAGTGCACAGGCAAAAATCTTCCTCTGGTTTTCTTTGTATTTATGTAAATCTGTGGTAGATTTTGAGGATTTTAGAAGAGGGCTTGGAAACTTAGCAATTTTGGGAATAGTTGCTTCTATAAATAAATTTTGTTACATGCAATTTCATACATGTATATATTGCATTCTGGTTTTTCTTCCCCGAACTTGTTTTTATTTCTCTCCCGTCCCTGCCAACTCCTCTTCCTCCTTACAGATATTATTTCCTATATCTGTGGTTGCTTTGTTGTGTCTCATGTCCTACAGAGTTTAGCTAGAGCCATCTGTATGACCTTGGGTTTGGAACTTTCTGTTAGAGCCTGGTACACTCACCAGTGGGTACACAGTTGGGTAGTATGTCTCTCCTCTTCCAGAATCCATTTGCAGCTGTTCAGCAGAAAGAGGTAGGGACCATGATCCCTTTCCCCATCCGAAGCGGACTGTTGGGCAGGTTTCGCCAGTAGGCACAGCTGCTGTGAGTTCATGATTGTCAAGGCTGGATTGTACTTTGAAGACAGCATTCCAAGCCCGTCCCCCTCTCTTCCAGCTCTTACGTTATGTCCTGCCCCCCCTCCCCCCCAACAACCATCCTTTATTCTCAGCTCTTGTGCAGGCATGGGGCTCTACGTTTGTTTCCATTTACTGCAAAGTAAGGCTTCTTTGATTAAGGATTGAGAGCAGTTTGTCTCTGGGTATAAACATAAATATTTTGAAGGCAGTTTGGGGTCATGTCATTTTAGCTATACAGTAGTGTAAGTTTCCACTAGGGCATCAGACCTCTTTAGCCATGCGTTTTGGGCTGCATTTATACTACTAGACATTAATACTCTAATATGGAATGGACCTCAGATAGAGCCAGAGCTCTTGCTTACTCCCGAAACAGAAACAGTCACTATTGGGCAGCAAGGGCCTTTACCTGCTGAGCTATGTCACTGGTACAGTAAACTTTTTTGTTTTTTATTTTATGGGTATGGATATTTAGCTTGCATGTCTGAACTACCACAGTATCTTAGGAAGATGGTATTTTCTTTCATTGTTAACAGACACATTTTCGTTACTTTAGCATATGAGAAATCCAAAGGTAAAGTTCTTGTGAAGTTTCAAAGTCCAGATTTAAATATTTCAGGCATAGTTGGTATAATCCAGGTAGAATTTGAGACTCTCAGTCTTCTCTCCGTTGGCCTTCCGGTCGTTAGTGTTAACTGCTTTAGGCCTACCATTCAGTTTGGATAAAAGAGAAGGAAGGCTCTTTTGGTTACATAGTACAATAAAAGAGGAAAATAAGTCCATAAAACAAAAATATATAAATCACCTTTGCTTTCACAGTATAAACAAAATTGAAACTGCCGAATTCTAATACCTTTTTTTAGAAACAACCAAACATTTCAAAGCTTAACTACTAATTTGTATCAGTAAAATGTATACTACTTGGTATTAGTATTTTAATTTTGACTAGCATGTGTCATTAAGAATGTTAAAAACTACTTCAAGTCTTAAGCTTATAAAATAAATATTTGATTATTTTTAACATGCAGTTTTCACTTGTTAGCTGTGGTCATGTCTAAGACTTTCATTTTAATGCTTTCTGACAGCTCTTTACCTGGGGAGGGAGGAGGTTAAACAGTTGACATAATCATAATAGATGCAACTGTAGGCTCAGCAAGCACAGCACAGTAATTAGATCCATTGCCCTTACCTTTTCTCCCCCTTTCTACATTTTTAGTGTAACAGATGTATTTGTTACTTTTCTGCTGCTGTGATGACCAGAGGAAACTTAAGGAAGAAAAGGTTTCTTCTGGCTTATGGGTTGAGGGCTAGAGTCCATCATGGCAGGGCAGCAGGAGCGGGAAGCTGGCTTATCACAAAGGGAGCAGGGTGAGGTTATATATTCCAAAGCCTGTGACAGACTTCATATAGCAATGTCTCACCTCCTCATGGTGCCACCAGATAGGGATCAAGTATTCAAATATATGATCACATGGGGAACATGCTTGATTTTAAACCACCACAACATACAAATAATGGGTTTTACCATGAAGTAAAATCTCTCCCCAAAGTCTGGTCTGCTTTATTCCCAGTTAGAAAGAATGAGACTTTCAAGCCTCCATAACCACAAGAACCAATTCCCATAATACATTTGTATTTATCTGTGTCCTGTTAGTTGTGTTTCCTTAGAAGACCCCAGCAATCAGAGTAACTGGCATTCCTTAGGTGTTGCTAAGCTGAAACCTTGGGAATTCACCACTATAATTTTTGAGTGTTCAAGAAATGTTAGGTTCATTTAATTGTTTTGAAACATAATCCACCTAACCAGGCAGTATTTATGGACTATTTACTGAATTCAGCATGATAATAGAGGTTGAAGATAAAAGATGCCCCAAGTAGTGGTCTGCACTGAACAAGAGTTCCTGGGGAAAACAGTCCTTGAAACGGTTGTGAGTACAGGACCAAGAGGAATGAACAAGGCACAGGGATAGAGCAGAGAAGGATGTAGGCATTGCTGCTTAGAAAGGGGGTGTTGTGAGGCTGGGCGGCAATGCCGCATGCCTTTAATCCAAGCACGCGGGAGGCAGGGCCAGGCGGATCTCTGTGAGTTCCAGGCCTGCCTGGTCTACAGAGTGAGTTCCAGGACAGGCACCAAAACTACACAGAGAAACCCTGTCTCGAAAGAAAGGGGGTGCTGTGGTAGAAGACACTTCAGCTGGGTCTCAGATAGGCAGAAAAGATAAGACTCGGCACCATTTTTTTTTTTCCTATAACTCAGACTGAGCGTGCGCTCTCGCTCGCTCTCTGTCTGTGTGTGTGTCTGTGGTGTCGGGTAGAAATATAAGGGAAGTTTATACAGTGATAGAATTCTGTTGTCTGCTTGACTGTATGCACATTCATTAAGTCACTGAACTGTGCATTCGATTATGTGCATTGTATCTCAATATATAAAGAAAATTTGTATGTATGTATATTTTAATAAGTAAAGGAGTGGTTGCAGGTGACGGTGTGTTGTCTATGGTAACCTACCAGTTGCTGAATTTGGCAGGATTTAGGTCAAGGACATAAAAGCATTTGTATGCCATGTAGAGGCATCTGGAGATAATTCTTCTAGCATGAGGAAGAGGAGCTGAATTGTGTGCTCCTAAAAGGTATCAGGGAAAACAGTCACTTCCTACACCAAGGCTGCACCTTTTTATCCAAATGGAGGGTGAGAAGAGGGAGGGGGGGATATGAAAGTGATCATTACCTCCTCATTCACCTTCCTGGGGAGATGTTATTTTAATTAATTGGGTTCCACAGGGCTGAGGAGCTCTACCAGTAATCAAGTAATTTCTACCTTGTCTAGTACCATCCTTGAATCTCGAAATTACAAGAGGCTTTTCGTAGCTGCTTCTCCCACTTAGAGCATGCTTCTCTTGCCTGGCCTGCATATCAACCTCACTTTACTGCCTTCCAAGGATCCCTTTGCTTGCATGGTCATGGGTGAGGGAGCGGCAGTTTACAGGAACTTGGACAGTTGACTGGTGGCTGCATCACTGAAGACAGTGCCTCTTCCTCCTTCAGCAACCATTAAGAGCCCACAGATACTCAGGGAGGCCTGGGGCCTTATTAACTTCTCTCCATCCATGAAGGAATGTTTGTGGACCCAGGTTTATGTAGCTCTTGGCAGGTAACACAGCTACTTGAGATTTCAAGAGTAGAGTGACCAAGCATGCCTGGAGGACAGCGGTCTACAACACTCCACCTCTGGCTCTTACATCTTTCTGTCCCTTCTTCACTATTCTCTGAGCCTAGAGGGAGTGATGCACATGTTCCATTCAGAGCCGTGCATCCAATAGTAACTCTCAGCTCTTTGGACATTCATGAATCTCTGCAGTTATAGTCACCCACAGCAAAAACAAAACACAAAAAAACAAAAATAAAGTTTTACTGACCAAAACTGATAGCAGTACTGATGGATGCATATAAACATTTAGAAGGAAATTTCAGACACATCCTGCTTATAAAATGTGCCTTTTAGTAATATTCTTAAGTGAAAAAACAATTTTCTTTTCTCACACATGGATTTCTTCAAGTTTCTTTACTTTGGTTTAAAAGAAGTAAAATTGTGAGAAAATGCTTATCTGTAGACAGCTTTAAATACTTAACTGTATTAAGTTAGATATTTTACCTTCATTTAGCTTGTATGGTGTTGATTATATTACATGACTAAAATAGTAACAACAAACTTGTGTTTGACTGTGGAAATGTTGTAGTCTCTGAAGAACTTTGAAGTTTATGTAATAGTGATTTGTTTTTTCTGTTATTTTAGCAGAATGTATACTGTGATATTTATGCCTTCATTTCTGTCTTAGGTACGTATAGCAGCAAAATTCATCATTCATGCCCCTCCTGGAGAATTTAATGAGGTTTTTAATGGTAAGTCTTTAAAATATCTTAAAACTTACTATTTGTGTGTGTGTGTAGAGGTCAAAGGACAATTTTGCATGAGTTGGTTTTCTCCTTCCACCATGGGTTCTGAGGATCCAGCTCAGGTTGTCAGGCTACCATGGCAAGTACTTTTACAGCTGAACCATTTTGAGCCCCCATGATGTGTTTAATTTGTAACACTAAGGCTTGATGTATTAATTCTTTCTCTTAGGAACTTTATTGTATTATATTTAAGGAAATGAAACTTACCAAAAGTTAATGAAAGTGGGAGTGTTTTTCTGTCCTTGCAAGAGTCTGGAAGGACAGAAAGCTTGTTGCTGCCCCTTGCTCACAAACTTGCCTGTTTAATTATGTTTTCTGTAGACCACACTCATTTGAAATCTGTAATTGTGTTGTCAAACTAAGAAACATAGTGCTAAGGATTTTCTGGAAATCATATCAGACCATTTTCTGTTGCAATTTATCTTTAGTTCTTTGGAGATACTGTCTATCTGCCTACAGCAACTGTATGAACTAGCTTTTTTTTTTAAATACTGTGGTACGTATTTGTGGATAGTTTGATCATTAGAATATTTTGATCTTGTGTGTATGGATGTGTTAATATCTAGATAAAACAAATTGTACTCCTTGCAGTATTCAAACAGAAAAATAATAATATATAAAACATAACATTGTTTTGCAGATGTTCGGTTATTGCTTAATAATGATAATCTTCTCAGGGAAGGAGCAGCACAGTAAGTATTTTATGTTTCCATAACTAAAATGGTTGGGAAAGAAAAGATACTGTAAAGGTGATAGTGATGCACTAATCCTTGACATAGTTTCTGAAATGCAGTAAAGTTTGTGTAACTAATTATGTAAATATTCACATTTACATATATATGTTGGACTGAGAAGTCACAGGGGTAGTTAGGGACAAATATGAAATAAAATTCTCTTTGTATATTTGCCACTATATTACATACTACATAACATCATTCATATTCTTTGTATAGTTTCTCAAAACCAAATGTTCATTTGAGATCATTGGAACTCATAGGAGGGTATCTGTGAAATGCAGATACATACTTTAAATCATTGATTGGCTTTCAAGTTACTCTGATTCAGTATCTTCTGAAAGACTTTTGAACCGAAAGAGCATGACATCATTGTTTCACTTACTTTGCTTTGAGTTGTTTAGAATGTCCCAACTTGTGGACCAGCTCAGTGGATAAAACATTTGCCACATAAGCATGAGGTTCAGAGTTCCAATCTTGAATGCAAATAAAGGCCAAACGCTTCAGCATACACCTGTGATCCCAGTGCCCCTGTGGTGAAGAATTGGAGGTGGAGACAGGAATCCCCAGAAACCTCTAGGCCAAGATAGCATGCTGTTCTCAGCTGTGATGAAGAGACCTACTTCAAATGAGGTGGAAGGCAAAGACCAGCAAGCACCTCAAGTTCTCTTCTAACCTCCAGCATCACTCACACACACACACACACACACACACACACTCACACACATACTATACATCATATACAACATGTACATTTTTTAAATCTCAACTTGAATTTTCTCTCAAAAAAAAATGGTTGTCACTTGCTATTAAAAAGCAGTCCAAAGCCTGTATAGCCTAAGTTTAGGAGGCATCACAAAAACACTCTTGTTTGTTCCCATGCCAGTTCTCGGGAGCAAATGTATAACAGAAATGTGGGCTCCTCTTCAGTTGTTTTTGATATTGAATTTCTTTGATGCATTCATATCTCTTTCTTCCATGTGTTCCTTTCTTCCACCCTTGGCTTCATCTTTTCTAGTCTTTTTTTTTTTTTTCTTTTTTCCTCTTTCTGTAAGGGGTGGGGGAGGAGAAAGGACTATTGTTCCTTTTAGAGTGGATGGAGTTGATACATCTTTACTAAAAGCCAAAATTTCAGTATGTTTCAAAGTAAAATCAGACTCACTGAAAGAGCCTGTCATCTAGAACACTATGAAATACCTCCAAATACTCATTTATTCAGCAGACAAAAGAGTATCAGGTTTCATTATTATGAAATCAGTAAGCCGCGTGGGAATTTTTTTCACTGGATTCAGACATGTCCAATATAAGACCATATGAAATAAAATAGAATACTAGAGACATATCAAAGGCCTTCAGAACCCAAAGGAAGAACACTTTCATTGCTATTTTGAAAAAAAATTGGGGGGTTATTTTATTTTTAATTGTATGTATGTGTGTGTGCTTGCATGTGGGTATGTGCGTGTGAGTGCTGGTACTCAGAAGACAGAAGAGAATATTGAATCTCTTGGAACTGTAGTTATAGGCAGTTGTGAGCTGCCCAGCATGGGTACTGGGAGCTACTGCAAGTTCAGTATATGCTCTTAACTACCAAGCCATCTCCCTGAGCCCCTTTGGCTGGTTCTTAAATGCTGAATAGGATAGTTATATTGGAAGGGTCTTTGGAAGTCATCTAGTACAAACTTGGTTTATAAGGTAAATGAGGTTCATACTAGCTAATGATAGGATTGGAAGAAAACCCATAGATTCTGATTGCTCCATTATTGAGTACCTTTTGTACTGTACCGTTTATTTGCTTTAAGAGTTTTAGATAAAACTTGACTTGTCACATATTTACTTCATGTTTTTCAAGTTTATTATTCTTCCTACTCCTGCTTCCAGGTTAAAGATACGTGAGGTTTGATGCTATAGGCAGTAAAAGGCTTTGGGTCCACCTACTACTAAAGTGCTGTTTACATTTTTTAAAGTCTTTCTATTTTTAAAAAAAAAAAAAAACAAAAAACAAAAAAACAGCTTTTGCTAGAAGGAATTAATGCTGAACTCTAAGTGATTCAGTTTACAAACATACCTTTGAAGTGAATGATTCAAGGGTGAGTGTCTTAGTGACTTTGCACTGCTGTGATAAAGTACCTGACAGAAGCAGCTTAGGGGGGAAAGCTTAGTGTAGCTCACAGTCCTGCAGAGCTGCAGTAAATAATGGTGAGAAAATCACAATGGGAGGAGCAGGTAGCTGAGGCCATTCAAAGGACCAGGAAGCAGAGCAAGGCCAGAACCAGGAGATGAGTATAACCTTCAGAGCCATGACCTGGTGACCTACTTCCACCAGCTTAGTCCTCACTTCCTGAAACTTTCAGAGCCTCCCACAGTAGCCACACCAGCTGTGGAACATGAGCCTTTGGTGAGCATTGCATATACAAATTCTGACAGTTTGACCACATTGAGGCTATTTAGGAAAATTACTTAATGTGTTAAGAAAGTCAAAAGCGAGTCCTGTCTGTGCACTTTTGTGTCCGCTTCCATCGGTTTTTAAAATGCTGTGTTGGGAACTTCAAGAGGTGGTGTAGCATGAATCTTAGAGACTTCTTATTAATAAAATCAAACCTGAGGCAGGTATTGGGGTGAACTGGAAGATCAGAGAACCAGAACAAGCCACAGCTACCTCACCTCGCCAGATCCTCAACTGGTCTTGTTTCCTCAGACTGGAAGCCTCTGAGTCTTCATCCAGAATGGGTCTCAGCTGAACTGCTGCTAGAAGCCTGAAAGCTTAACCAGCCAAATGCTTCTAGTTTCTGGTCCTCACGCCTTATATACCTTTCTGCTTTCTACCACTACTCCCTGGGATTAAAGGCTCGCTTTCTGGGATTAAAGGCATGTGCTACCACTGCCTATCCTCATGTTTAATATTGTGGCTGTCCTGTTCTCTGACCCCAGATAAGTTTTATTAGCCTACACAATATTTTGGGGAACACAATACCACCACAAGGTGGCGATTTAATTTTACTTTGGTGTTTTTATATTTATTACTCTCACAGTAGATATAGTCTTAAAGTTTAAAACCCAGTATCGTTCGCTTGAAATGGAGACAATTTCCTATATATACAATAGTATCACTTCAATAGAACACAGTTGGAGTTCTGTATATAATTTTTCATACCTTGAGTCTTTCCTATACTCATATAATTACCTCATAAGTATATTATTCTTAACTTACAAGAGAGGCCTTGAGTCTTTCTCTTCACCATTTCGTAGCTAGGTTTCTTCTGCGGGTTTTATGAGTTTCTAATCACCTCACTGCATGATTTGTCATATGTACTACTACCACACTAATCTTCAGAGGCACATCTGCCACTATGCTTTGCCTCTCAAAGTAATTATTCGAAATTATTCTATCTTCAAGATCTTCCAGGATTTGGTGAGATGGCTCAGTGAGTAATGGTGCTTTCTACCCAATGTGCAAGCCTTTGACCCAAGTTCATCTCCTGAACCCATGTACAGGTGAAAAGAGAGCACCAGCTCCATAGAGTTGTCCTCTGACCTCCATACATGCAGTATGACAAGCCTCCTTTTGCCTTCACAAACAAGCATAGTCATAATAAACAATTTCAAAAGATCTTCCAGTGCAACTCAGTAAATACCAGTGAGTACCTGCTTGGTGTAGCTGGAGTTTTCTCCAGTTCCACCTAGGCCCGTAGCCACTCAGACCCAAGTAAACACACAGAGACTTATATTAATTAAAACCGTTTGGCCTAATGGCTCAAGCTTCTTGTTAGCTAGATCTTGCATCTTAAATTAATCCATTTCTATAAGTCTATACCTTGCCATGTGGTTCGTGGCTTACTGGTATCTTTACATCTTGCTTCTCCTGGTGGCTGCGGCTAGCAGCATCTCCTGACTTAGCCTTCCTGTTCCCAGAATTCTCCTCTCTGCTTATCCTGCCTATACTATACTTTTTGTCTGGCTACTGGCCAATCAGCATTTTATTTATCAATCAATCAGAGCAACACATTCACAGCATCCCCAGCACTTCCCCTTTTCTTTTCTTTTCTTTTTTTTCAAAAGGGAAGGTTTTAACTTTATCATAGTAAATGTTTACTTGGGTCTGAGTGGCTCTGGTGGGACTGGAGAAAACTCCAGCCACATCTTGGTGCTTTCTGTGACATTGAGCCTCTTTTATGCCTTTACTCCTACTGGTCCCTCTTATTAAAGCATTCTTTTCTTCCTGTTATCCACTCTCCTCTCCCTGTCCCTCTTTTTCTTGTCTGTATGTGTGTATGTATATTTAAATGTAATTGCCCATGTGTGTATGTGTGGCCCAAGATTGACATGGCATCTCTTTCTCTCCACCTTATGTCTTGAGACAAGGTGTTGCACTGAACCTGAAGCTCATCCTTTTGGTTAGGCTTGCTGCCCAGTGGACCCTATTTCTGTCCCCAGCACTGGGATTACAGACAGTGCTGTGTCTTTTATGGGACTCCTGGAGGTCTGAATGCAGGTCCTCGTGCATGTGCTTAAAGCACTCTCACCCACTGACCCATCTCCCACTTTCCAGAAGACCGAGCCTGCTTCATTGCTCAGTATCACATTCAGGAAATTAGTCTAGGTTTGTTTGTTTGTTTGTTTTCACTTTTGCCTTAACGGTGTAGTTCCTCAAAAATTCATTGCTAATTCTCCAATATTGCTTTCTACTTTTTGCTTTGGCTAGATATTCTCATTAGCTCTTCTCTCTCATATTCAACTGTAAGACCTTTGGCAATAGGAACTGTTTTATTATCACAATACCTAGTCTGTTTACTAATTTCTTAAGTAATTTATGTACATTATATTGATAATCATTGCTTTCAGGGTCTTGAATAAGAGGCCATTTACATTTACTGGTTATATTTTATTTTGCCAAATTAAAAGCTGCATATCACTACTTGGTTTTTAAAGCAACTGTATCTATATTTTAGCTATAGTAACAGAAGGTTGGTAAGAGAATTAAAGTTTTATTAACCTCAACATGTACAGTATAGATTTACTGGCAGGTGATTTTTTAAAAATGTTAGTATAGTTTTACACAATTGGACTTTTTCTTTTTTAGTGCATTTGCACAGTATAACTTGGACCAGTTTACACCAGTAAAAATTGAAGGCTATGAAGATCAGGTATGTTTCATAAAACACAAAATCCCACTGCTTTTTGTTTTATTTATAAAATTTTGTCTGGGAAGAATTATGAGATGGTATAATATTAATCATTTTAATCATAGGCATTTACTGGCAAAATAATTGAAGTGGTCATTTATCAGAAAGTCACTTTCAGTACTAACCAGGTGTAGTGGCTTACACCTGTTGTTCCAGCCTGCATGAGGCTGAATCAGCAGGATTGCCTTTAATTCAAGGACAGCTTGAGTTACCTAGTGAGTACCAAGATAGCCTGAGCTACATTCAAAAACCTTGCTTTCAAAAACATAAGATGGGGGCAGGAGAGATGGCTCAGCGGTTAAGACCACTGGCCACTCTTCCACAAGTCCTGAGTTCAATTCCCAGCAACCACACGGCGGCTCACAAGCATCTTCTACTGGGATCTGATGTCCTCTTCTGGCATAAAGGTGTACATGCAAATAAGAGCACTCATACATAAAGTAAATGAATCTTTTTTTAAACAAAATCATAAAATAATAAGGTTCCTAGAAAATAATTGCTTTAAATCCACAAGTCTTTCTGTATTCTTTTCTAAAACAACTCACAAGAGGTCATTACTTTTTTTTGTTCTTTAGAGCTGTCATAGTCAGTGACTGGTGATTCTGTTAAGTCATAATTACATGAATTGCATCAGTTAATGGGGACAGTATAAGAAAAAAGGTTTGAAAGAACTTGAAATGTTTGGTTGCTTCTGTTTGGCATGATTATGTGATACAAGTTTTGTAGTTCAAGGGAAGAACTGTAAGACTAGACAGATAATTTGTAACCAAAGGGAAAACGTACATCGCTCTGCATGTGTGGAAGTAGTGAGGTGAGTCAGCAGTTAAGAGGGCGAGCTGCTCTTGTAGAGGACCCAAGTTTGGTTCCCAGCAACCACTTCAGATAGGTCACAACTATCTATAACTTCTGCTTCAGAGGTTCTGATGCCCTCTTTTGGTCTCCATGGGCACCTACACTCATATGAACAGACACACAAACATGCATACACATTATATATTTTTAAAGATATATAGGCATACTTGTTCATTTCTGCAGAGATTTTGGTCTTTTGATTTTTTTTTTTAGTTGGTTACCATTACAAGCAATACTACATTGATTGTCTTTGTATTCCTGGTAACATTGACGATGGTTTTCTTAAATCCCTAGAAGAAAATGTGCTACATTAGAAAATACATCTTTTTCAAATGTTTAATGGTTTCTAAAGTCATTTTAACAAGCTAGCAGCATAATTTCAGTACTTCAGAACAAAAAAGTTCTTAAGAACTGGTGTATACTAATTTCACACATGGGTATAGGTTTAAAACTGTAACATTAGTAACCAATAAGGGGCCAGTGAGATGGCTTAGTGAGTAAGAGCACTTGCAGTGCAAGCCTGATGACCCGATTTTGACCACTGGAACCCACAGTGGGAAGAGTGACCTGACTCTGAAAAGCTGTCGTCTAAGCCAGACGTGATGGTGTGTGACTTTAATCCCAGTCCTTGGGAGGCAGAGGCTGGCAGATCTCTGAGTTCAAGGCCAGCCTGGTTTACAAAGCAAGTTTCAAGACCTGTCTCTAGAAGGACAAAAACAAAACAAAAGACTTTCTTCTGATAATAATTGCTATGTGTCAATTAAAGTTTAAAAAGTTAGCCAGGCGGTGGTGGCTCACGCCTTTAATCCCAGCACTTGAGAGGCGGAGGCAGGAGTTAGAGACCATCCTGATCTAGAGTGAGTTCTAGGACAGCCAGGGCTACACAGAGAAACCCTGTCTCAAAAACCAAATAAATAAATAAATGGATAAAATTTTGAAAATAAAAAGATACAGTTTAAAAAGTATCTATTGTAAATAAGAACAATGTTAAGGATTTACAATATTTCACCATTTTTAATGGTTCTTTACCCTTCTCCAAAAAAGAAAACAGAGATGACATGCCAGTAATGGATTGGTGGATTAAGTTATATTAACATCATTGGATATTATGCCACCATTAAAGAGGATAGTGAGAGATAGCTAATAGACTTTAAGGGATTTCCATAGATGTTTATGTTGAGAAAAATCCAGGTATGTGTGGCTTTACGAGAGAATAAGACCACCAGAGCCATGCTATGGCCAAAAGGCAAAACTTGATTCAGGCTACGAACTACCAGGCTGTTCCCAAGAGAAGGAAGTGGAACACTGCTGAAAGGGAGTTTGGGCTTTTATAGGGTCTTTTAATTCGGCAGGAATGTGGCAGGATAGCATTAAGAGGAAGGAATTGTCATAGGCAAAAGGAACTGCATGGAGTTTGGTGGATAGGTTTTCCTCTTGCCATTAGGATAACAGGAGGTTGTGGTCAAGTTCTGTTGAGACAAGGTGTCAGTCAGCAGACTTCTGAGGAAGTATAAAATCCTCAGTTTCCTTTTTCCCAATGAGGCTGGGTCCCACATGGTCATCCATCTTGGTGTCTTAGGTGATTTTCATCTTGGGCCAAAGGTCTGGGCTAGCCCAACAAGAGGCATAAAAATGTACATGTTTATAAAAGGGTTATTCATATATTTCTTAAATTACATAAGTGTATAAATTATGTTTTTAAACTTTTGGAAGTTAGTAGTAGTGATTAGTTTATAAGAAACAAAAACACATGCTGGATTACAGAAAAGACTGTGGGCACCAAACAAAGGACTGAAGAGCTGCTGGATTAAAACCATCAGGTTGACAGGATCTTGGTTTTTACTGACTCAGGCCTGCTATCAGAAATAGTAAGCTGTGGCTCCTTGTGTGGGTAGGAGGAGAGATGGATGGCGGATAGTCAGTTCCCCACTTAGTGTCCAAAAACTGTATTAATAGATACTCTAATGCACACTAATTGAGAATACCCCCTGTATCTTTGGGCCTACTCTTTAAAAGAATATATTTGCACAATATACTTAAAGCAGTTGCTTACAGTATAATTGTACAGTTTCAGAAAGTGGATTAAGCAAGTGTTTGTTACTATGCATTCATGTTAATATTTTTTCCTAAATTCATTTGAAAATTAAAGGTGTTGATAACAGAACATGGAGACTTGGGAAATGGAAAGTTTTTGGATCCAAAAAACAGAATCTGTTTCAAATTTGATCATTTAAGAAAGGAAGCAACTGATCCAAGACCATACGAAGCAGAAAATGCGATTGAATCATGGAGAACTTCAGTAGAAAATGCACTTCGAGCTTATGTAAAAGAACATTATCCGAACGGGGTCTGCACTGTGAGTCGTCAGTGGGCAGTTCTTCCTTTTGTTTCTTACACATGTGTGACAGTTTGTATAAATCCCCGAGATTTACAGTAATGTGCAGAACTAACAGCTATAGCTTCTAACTTTTTTCTTCAGAGAATGTTTGTCTTTCTAAAAATACATTATGATATCCTCAAATGGTAGACTAACTGTGCATTAAACTCAATTCAGATAGACACTAGATTAAAGAAAATGATGGCACTATCTTTAGTCTCCTGTCCATGTCTCCTCTCAGTCCAGCTTAAATTAATTGTAATTCAATTACAGAAAACTTAGAACAAATAAAATAATTTAGAAATGGAATCACTTCAAGTATTTTTTAGTTTCCTGTTGTTTTAATGTTATTTGTTCATTGATTTAACGTATTTTATTTTCAGAATGAAATATAATAGGAAATCTGAATGTTTTTTGTTTTTGAACTTTCCTAGGATTATTTATATTCAGATAGGCTCTTTAGCACCTGAGTTTGGTCTTCTCCATAGCCATAGTGATCTTTAGAAATGCAGATAAGATCCTGAAAAATCCCTCACTTAGAATCCTTCAGAAATTTAATCAAGATAGAGTCTGGGCATCTGAGCAAGCTTGTGAAGCCACATGGCCTTGATTCTGTTTACCTATCTAACCTAAAATGACTATACATCACAGTTTATGCCTACTTTCTACAGTACCTTCTAGACGCTTTAAAGTTAGACATTCTGTGGCCCTACGTAAACTCATTGTTGTTCTTGTTTTCTTTGCCAATAGGTGTATGGCAAGAAAATAGATGGGCAGCAAACCATTATTGCATGCATAGAAAGCCATCAGTTCCAAGCAAAAAACTTTTGGTAAGTTAAAGTTTTGTGTACTCAATTTTAACATTATTTATGTTCCATGTAACACAGACTGTACCTTGTGTGTGTGACTAAGAGCAATATAAACTTGGTATATGAAACTACTGCCCTTTGAGACTTTGAAAGATACTTCCTTCATAATGATCATCCCGGTCATTGGAATGCAGTAAATCTGATGACATTCACCAAAGAGTATAGGAGAGCAGAACGATTTGGGAAAGGAACAGGGGCAACCTAAGCGAGCATGTGTTCTTGCAAGCAGACCAGGTGGCAAGTCCATCTGCTCATGCTGAGAACGGGTGTTCCTGTATGAGGCTTACTCAGGAGAGAGGACAGGAATGTTAAAAAACTAAGAACCGTGAGTCTTCTTTAAATTTGGGAACTTTAGGTTAGACTGTGTGTGTGGGGGGGGGGGGACGGACGGACGGACATGGTTTTGTTGGATAGTATGAAAAGGTAGAATTACAATCATACTTTATAACCACGTACACAACAGTTCTTTGTACAAAAATCTGCATTTCCCATATTTATTTGCCCCATTAATCCGGTGTTTGGAAAACTGTTGAGTTTTTATTCTGGGATTGTGTATTATAAATTTCTAAGGTTCACTAGACTTTTAGTAGTTCAAATTGAATGAAATTGTAGTTTTGGACCCCTTTTTGTTAATACATTATGAATATCAGAGTAAGTATGAAAATGTTTGCTTTAAAGTATATTGAATTTTGATTCATTAGCCAAGTTGTTTGGGGATCCTCTTGAGGGTAAAGTTAAAAATGTCAGTTACCCAGTTAGACCAGTTCGGGCCCTAACCCAAGGCTTCTCCATTACTTAAGTCATGTCGAAATGAATGCCGGGTTACATAAAGGTTAGTCTGGACTATTTGGAGGAATGCAGATTCATCATCCATATCTAAACATATGCCTAACTGACAGACTAGTGCTTCCTAAAGCTTGTGGCATACAGAGGGTCTCCATCTTAGCTCCATAATTCTAAATTAGTGAATCTTTAGAAAGTTATTGTTTATATATTTTTGTTCCAGGAAATAAAAATAAAATCAACTCTTGAGGTTGAACTATTAAGTAAAAGTTGTTACTAAGCTTTATTTATAAATCTTCTGGGGAACTTATTACCGACTTTCAAAAGTAACCTTGAGCTGCTTTACTATATGGTAAATGAATTAAATGTCTTGAGTTTTCTATTCCCATTATATCATTTTACATACTGACTCCTTTTTTTAGTCACCACTGTGACTACTGTATCTTTGAAGCTAAAAATGAGTTTCACATTGCAGAAAAAATAAATTTTAGGCTGGGCTTGGTAGTGTACAATAATCCCAGCACTCAGGACGCCAAGGCATGAGGATTGGAGGATTGCAGCCTACCTAGGTTCATGGTGAGACCCTGATTTAAAGCAAAAACAAAAAAACAAAACCTAAGAAGAGCAAGGTAGTCTTAAGAGTTTCTTAGACTTCACTTCAAATCATCACATTTGCTTCCTTGTGTCTGGCAGTGTTAGGATCTTAATAAATACTAGTTGAAGGAACACATATTTGCAATTACAAAATTAATAAAAGAGATATAGACTATTAATGAAAACTAAGACATGTTGGCCATTTACTCTGTTGAGGGAAGGGTATATAAGAACCTTTTGAAATTATTCTCCAATTGTGGTACCATTACGTGAGTTGGATTTTTTTTTTTCTTGGCATAGTCAGTGGCAGTATATGTATATTCTCAGAGTAATGCATGTATTTAGGACTCAGGTTTTTCTTGGTATAATACCTTAATTAAAAAAAATGACTTATTTTGGAAATGTGAAACAAAAATGATGAGATTTAGATTATGTTTCAGCCAGGCTTCTGTGAATATGCTTAGATAAGCCACTCAAAGACCTGTTGCTCATTACATTAGCTTTTAGTTTTCAGATAATGTGTGTTGACTGTAAGTATGAGGATTTTGCCATTATATAGACTTTTCCCATGGGCTAAGAAACCTGGAAGTAATTTTATAGTGAACAGTAGCCTTAACTATCCATTAAGAGAAACTTTTTGAAAAAACTCAGGAAAGCATAATAGAATGTAGTTAATGTACAAAGAAAAAATGACTGAAAAGGATTTCTGTGCAAAGAATGTCAGAAAAGAAGTATGAAAACAATAAAACAACCGCTATTACTTCCTATTGTGAATGTGCTAATTTGTATACCAGCACCAGAACCCTTTTGAAAGTGGTGCCTTTTGTGTGAAATCTTAAATCTCAGGTTGGAAAAGGCAACTGTATCTACCAGTGTGTCTCTAGGTAGCAAAACTTAACTGATTATTAGTTGTTACTTTGTGTCATTTGGTAAATGTCAAGCAGCTCCATTTGTGTTTGGGGATAAGCCATGATACTTCAGAAGTTGAGTTATTTCTTAAATCCCCTGAGGGACTGGGGAGACAGCTCAGTTGGTAACTCATGCGGACCTGAGCTTGGTCTCCACGATGGTGCACTTGGAGCTGCAGAGGAGGAAACTGGTGGACCCCTGGGGTTCCCTGATAATCCAACCTAGCAAACTCGGTGAGCTCTGAAAAAAAACAAGGTGGATGCCTCCTTAGATATAACACCCAAAGCGTCCCTACATGTGCCTGAATACCTGTGTACCCTCCCTACTCAAACATACAAAAAGAAGTAGTTTAAAACTCTTAAGAGTGTTTTAGGGCCAGCGAGATGATGACTCAGCAGGTAAAGACAGCTGCTTGCCAAGCTTGATGCTCTAAATGTGCTTCCTGGACCCCACATAATAGAGGAGCAACAAGTTGTCCTCTGACCTCCGCGTGCATTAGGTGGCACATGGATACATACACATATGCACAAAATACATAAATACATACATGTTAAAACAATTCTTATGTTAGTTTTGAATTGTATTTTAAGCTTTAGTTCTAGAAATCTGAATTATTCATTATGAATGTCTTTTCTTGGGTAAAGATTTAATGTGTCTTAAAACTAAACTTCGACTCTCTTGAATATTTCAGTGGTTATAAAGTCTGTGCCCAATGTCTTTCTCCTCTCCTCTTTCACACTGTAACATTAAATTTAAACCTGAAACAATATTGATTCAAATTATTTTCCCTGCCCTTATTTACAGCTGCTGTTTTTATTTTTAAGGAATGGTCGCTGGAGGTCAGAGTGGAAGTTTACAGTCACTCCTTCCACCACACAGGTGGTTGGCATCTTGAAAATTCAGGTATAAAATAAAGAGATACTTTAAGGATCTCTAGAAGGTTCTGAACCAAGACATAGCTTAGCAGCTTATACTTTCATAGTGCACTATAACCTTTCTGGATTTTTTTTAGGGCAGTGGGAAAAACAAGTAGTGTTCTTTTTAAGTCTTTTAAGTAACCTGTCACTTAATTCCCTAGTCATTAAAAGTCCTTGAGGATAGCTGACAGCTTCTGAAACAGAGCTAAAATTAGATGCTGCCCTTTGGTCTCCCCTTCATACAGTTTGTTCAGCTAAGCATTTGAGTTGAGTGTGTTTTATGATCTGAAATGAATGGAGTTGGGTGAAGCATAATAATATATACATATCTTACTATATTACATATGACTTTTAAATAACTCCTTGTTTGAAATGCACTAGAACTGAACTCTGGTTATTAATGTAAATTCCAATATTTATGTAGAACATTTGATATAAGTAACTGCTTGTTTGAATATTACTATTACTATATAAGTTAAAGGAATGTACTGGCTAATCTTTGTTTGGGTTCATGCATCACAGTATCACCCATTGTGAAAATTAACTGTAATCTTAAAGCTGTAAAGGAATAAAAATGAACCAGTGCTGAAGCTCTGTCATCTGGCTTTGGTATACTTTCTAGTCTTATGTTCTGTTGTCCTTATATGTTTTTGTGCCTGTTCCTTTAGGGACTCAAGAATAAAAGTTGAGAGCATGAAGTTTTAAATCCGATATCATGAGTTTGAATTCTAACCAGTTACTGTTTGTGTGATTTCAGAAGTTATTTGATCTGTTTATTTCCCTATCTGTTGAAAACAGTTTAAGAGTTTTTAGATTATTTGAGAATTAGTTCATGGGTAAAATGCTTAGAGTCAGAGACAAAGGACTCTGAACGGTGGTCATCATTGTTAATGTTTTCCCTTTCAGTTTGGCCTCAGTAGCTCTTACCCAGACAATTAGATCACTTTCAAAAATGATGCTTCTGTTGGACCAGCTTGTCCCAGTTCTGCCTTCAGTGCTTAGCATAGTGCTTAGCATGTATTGCAACTTTATTTTGTTAAACTAGTTTACTCCGTCTACTTACTTTCCTATTGCTGTGAAAAGACATCACGACCAAGGCAATTTACAGATGAAAGAGTATTTGGGCTTACAGTTTCAGAGAGTGAATCCACGGTGGAGCATGGCAGCAAGCAAGCAGCCATGGTGCTAGAGCAGTAGCTGATCACTTACATCCTGATTCATCAGCACAAGGTGCTAACTGGGAATAGTGAGGGCTTTTAAAACCTCAAAGGGGGCCGGGCGGTGGTGGTGCATGCCTTTAATCCCAGCACTCGGGAGTGGGAGGCAGAGGCAAGCGGATCTTTGTGAGTTCTAGGCCAGCCTGGTCTACAGATTGAGATCCAGGAAAGGCACAAAGCTACATAGAGAAAACAACAACAACAAAAACCTCAAAGGGTGCCCCAGAGACACAGTTCCTCCAACAAGGCCATACCTCCTGATCCTTCCCAAAAAGTTTCACTAACTCGGGTCCAGGCATTCAGATATATGGGCCTATTGAGACTGTTCTCATCCAGACCACCATTATGTTTCCTAATCTGTCTTTCATGTTGCCTTCACCACAGATAATTTAAAATTTTACATCTGTATTTGTCACTTTCAAGTGTAACACCATTTTGTGGTTCACAGTAGAAATATTTGCATGATACACAAGACCCAGAGCTGACTAGTGTGTTAACTATGTGTTTCCTCAACTATTCCATTGTTCCTGCTTTCTGTGTAGTCCTGCTACAGAATAGCACATTCCTGTGATTTATCCCAGAGCTCTTTATTCCTTCTGAGAGAATCTGCTAGTGTGCTTGTGTTGCAGTATGAAGTCAGGAACTATGTCTTAAAAGCCATGTATCTACAGTGTTATATAGCATATAGTAATGAGTCAGTTAATATGTATTGAGTAAATTCATGTCTAGATTTGGGGGAAGTAATTGCTAGAAATATACAAAGAATCAATATTTGGATGAGAATATTAGTTTTTTGTTTTGTTTTAATTTTGTTGTTGTTGTTTTCTTTTTTTGAGACAGGGTTTCTTTGTGCAGCCCTGGCCATCCTGGAACTCTCTCTGTAGATGAGGCTAGTCTCGAACTCAGAGAGATCCCTTGCCTCTGCCTCCCAAGTGCTGGAATTAAAAGCATGTGCCACTATGCCCGGCCAGAAGAGAATATTGTTAGATTAGTTTTACACATTACAAGTTTGGGCACCAATAGAGTGGCTGTGAGGTAAAACATCTAATAGTAACAATTGCTGTATGTGTGAATAATAGCAGGAATATTTAGTCTCTTCTAGACTTAAGGCTGGTGGAGTTCGAAGGTCTAGAGCCCACCAAGAAAGTCTGAGCTTGAGCTGAAACTGGTAGGCATGTCTGTTGATGGAAGTGATGGTGCCCTGGAAACCATATTTCCATAATGTGCTTGCTTTATTTTCTTTCTCTAACAGGTTCATTATTATGAAGATGGTAATGTTCAGCTAGTGAGTCATAAAGATATACAAGATTCCCTCACAGTGTCTGTAAGTAATCAGTTCCAAAATGAACATAAAATAACCTAATTTCTGTAAAACAGCAACTTTACAGTTGACTTTTAGTGATATTTCTCCATTAGTTTAGAGTTTTCAAGTAGATTAAAGTTGGTGAGAAATTGCAACTCTATCCATTGTGGGCAGCTCCGTGGGGTAATTCTCATACTCTTGAATTCATGCTTTTGTAAAGTTTGAAGTAATTGTGGTTGTGCAGCAGATGCTACCATCTACTTTCTGACATGATGGAATTGTCTATTATGGACATTTCATACAACCAATATTTTAATAATGTTTTTTGTTATTGACTTTTTTCAGTTTAATAGTTTTGGCCTTTGTCTTCTGTTATGGTTTAAATCCCTTTTGTTGCCAAATAATAATCTACTGTATGGGTATGTACCTTCATTCACCCACCAATTAGTCTAGGCATTGCTGTTTTCTAGCTTCTTTTGGACATCCATGTACTATTTTTTTTTGTGTAGACCTTTTTAAATTTTTTTGTTGTACATAGGAATGGAATTGTTGATTCATGTGATATGTTTAGTATTTTGAACTACTGCCAGATTGTTTCCCAGAGTTACAACCATTTTAGTTTCACTAGCAGTAGATGAGGGCTCCATATTTTCTACTTCCTTGCTAAAAGTTGGCTTTTTAATTACAGCTCTTTGTCTTAAGTTTATCTGCTCCTGTGAGAAAGGACCATGACTGAAAGCAACCTGAGGAGGAAAGAGTTTATTTCATTTTATGTTTCACAGTCCATCTGTCCTAGTCACTTTGCTGTGGCTGTGATAAAGCACCATGACTGAGGCAGTGTAGGGATGGACAGAGTTTATTTGGGGCTTATGGTTACAGAGGGTAGGACTCCATCGCCTTCCTGCCAGGAGACAGCAGACAGACAGGAACAACACGGGAACAGAAGCTGGCTGAGAGCACACTTTCTGAAGCATGAACAGGAAGCAGAAAGCACAGTGACCGTGGCACTTGTCCTTTGAAATCTCAGTGCCCGCTCCCACTTCTAGCAAGGACGTGTCTCCTAATCTTACCCAAACAGCCATCAACCAGCAACCAAGTATTCATATATGAGGCCATGGGGACCATTCTCATACATACCACCACACCATCGTCTAGAGAAACTGAGGCAGGAATTCAAAGCACTAACTGTAACTGAAGCAGAGACCATGGGGAAATGCTGCTTACTGACTTGTTTCCATGGCTTCTCCAGCTTGCTTTTTTATACAGCCCAGAACCAAGTGCCCACAGAGTACTGCACACAATGGGCAGGTCTATCTTAGTTACTTAGTTACTCCTACATCAATCTTGATAATCAAGAAAATGTCCCCAGAGACATGTCTAGGGGCCAGTCTGACAGGCAGTTCTTCAGTTGAGGTCCCCTCTTCCCAATTGACTCTAGTTTGTGTCGAGTCTGTTTTACTATCTCCCTGATAATTAGGTTGGCCCTTGCCATGTTTTTATTGGCCATTTCCTTTTTAGGGTGGAGAGGGTTGGTGTATGTTCAGATCCATTGCCTATTTCTCTATTTATTTACTTAGTTTTATGTGAAAGTATGTTTTGCTGATATGTCTCTCTGTGTACAATATGTGAACATCATGCCTGCAGAGGCCAGAAGAGGGCTTTGGATCCACTGGAACTAGAGGTACAAATGGTTGTTGAGCCACCATATGTGTGCTGGGACTAGAACCCAGGTCCTCTGGATAGCCAAGCTGAGCCATCTCTCCAGCTCCTTGTAATGAGTTTTTCTCTGTCCCACCAGCCAGCTCCCAAGTAACAACATGGAAACTTATTATTAATTATGAAAGCTCGGCCTTAGCCTAGGCTTGTCCCACTAGCTCTTACAACTTAAATTAACCCATTATATTAGCCTCTGTTTTACCACGTGGCTTTTTACTCTTCTTTCATTCTGTATGTCTGACTCCCTCCATGTCTTGTTGGCGTCTCCCTGAACCTTGATTACCTCCTCCTCCTCCTTCCTCTCTCTCTGCCAGAAGTCCCACCTACACCTCCTGCATAACTATTGGCCATTCAGCTTTTTATTACACCAGTCACAGCAGTGCACCTTCACACAGTGTACAAATGTCCCACAACATTGCCCTATTTCTGTCTAAATAAAAAGGAAAGGTTTTAACTCTCATACAGTAAAATTATATACAATAAGGACAATTATCAAGTAAGAAATATATTTACAATGTTCAGTCTATCTGTATTTAGCAAATTTAGAGAAAATATTCCATTATCTATCCTATCTCAGTGAGTCCAATGTTTTGTATCTAATTTATTTTTATCCTAACTTGTAATACCAACCCAAAACTATCTTTTTAGACCTCAAAACAGTTTCTTAGATAAATGACTTAAGCTTTTATGTCTCTGAACCCTATATATTTTACATCTCTTATGTAAGTTTCTTTTCTGAATTTGGTGACAAGGAAAATTGTAACTTTAACTATCTCCTCCTCAACTCCATCAGAGACTTGAAGAGGCTATAATATTACCTGAGTAAACAGGAAGTACAGAGCAAATATCTTCTAAAACTATAGAAATGACAGAAGCAGCTGGCTGCCTGGACAATCACCCAAGATTCCTCTACAATGTTGGACCATTCATCTTTGGCCTACAGGCCTTGAATATCTGACAGACTTTTGTGAGAAGCAGGAATTTTGAAGGACTGTCCTACCTTGTCTTGGCAAAGTTCAGTAGTCACCTTCTTTTGTGTACTACTCATCCAATTTGGACAACATACTGTCAGCAGTCAAGGCAAGGGTAATTTCTTGCTCAGTGGCTAACTTCGCCACATTAATAGCAAACTCCATACAGAGGTTCTTCGATGCCTATCCTTTTCTGAAGTAGATTGGTACTTCCAGGAGCAAATGCCTCTCACTATCATGAAAAGCCTTATAAAGACATTTTAAATGCCATATTCTGAAGGTTTCTGAAGTGTTTGAAGAACATCTATTTATCTAAAATATATCTCTGTATGACCTTGAAAACATACCTAGTATAACAAGTTTATTAAAAATGACTAAACTACTAACCTTAATTATCCTAAATAGCTTTTAAGGACTATGACTTTACATTTTTAAATGAGCAGCATAGGTGCAATACCTTAAACAAGAGTAGAAACATATAAACAATTTAACAAAAATAACCTTAAATTTGTATCAGTATGCAAAATTTATACCAATGTAAAATATTTGAAGCTGGTAGTTGTTCAAAAGTGGACTCAACAATCCTCCTTTTTATTCCATCATTTCTGAACTGTATCCCCCTTCTTCCCTTCAGAAAGAGAGCCCTGAATCTTACCTCCTTTGTTTAGTTCTTTTTCTGACCATGACCAATAGCAACCTGTAACCAATCCCCCTAAACAACGACAAACATCCATAGCCCACTGAATGACCAAAAACCACCCACCCCACCTCTTGGGAATGTGGGTGTCATGTTCTCTAGGATACTTTCTGTTGTCTGGGGGCAAAAACATCTTTAGGGGACCCTAAGATAATTGGGATAATGATCATATCCTAGGAGAGCTAACTATCATTTGTCGTCCAGTCTCTGTGTGATGGGAAGTCCTGGTAAGAGTAGTCTGTAAGGCTGGACCGTCTCAGCAGCTTTGAAGATGTTCTGGATGCAAAACTCTGAGGAACCCGCAACAGGCATTCTGAGAGGCTAGATCACCTGGGATACTTGTCTTTATTGATGTTTGGTCCTTTTTTTCTTTCAGAAAGCATACAGACTTTTAAAGGTAGCATACATATCTGCATTAACACAAGAATGGAATGTGCGTTGTGCACAAGTCAATTAAAGATGATTTTTTTTGTTCTATGTTTGAGCAGGTAAAAGGCATCTGTCAACTTTATAAGTCTATTTGGACTGTATAACCAAACTTCTATCCATGCCATATGAAAGGATTATGTGTAATAAATAAGTCATGAGGACTCTAGCCAGCAAGATTTATCATGTCGCATAAGTCTCAGAGCTGTTCCCATGTTGAGGGATCAACTTATCCAGCATCCGTCTTGTAATCTTTCTTGGCATTTTTCCCTCATGTCTACATCCAAGGTCCTTGGGAGGTCTCCCTTAGTCTAATTTGATCTTTATTAATTTTGAAGAGAACCATAACTTTCTGTTTCTTGTGGAAACAAAGGCATAGCCTTTCCCCCAACACAGCACATTGTCTGACTCCCATTCTGAAGCCAAGACATCCCTAAAGTATCTAGGCTGGTTTAATTCAGAAGTCCCTTCCACAATCCAGTGTCTCTCAGCAGCTGTAGTTCTCTGTTCATTAGCATTCAAAAGATTCAAAGTCAACAAAGCACCATATAAGGTCCAAATTCCCTGTGTCATAATACCCACCCTGCATGGCTTAAGTTTTCCTTTTCTTTTCTTTTTTTTTTAACTTCTCTCTTTAAGGACTTGATTAGTTTTGAGCCTTTTTTTTTTTTTATTAATGTCTTTCTCTGTCTCACCAGCCAGCTCCCAAATAATGACATGGAGATTTATTATTATTTATGAAAGCTTGGCCTTAGCTTAGGCTTGTTCCATGAGCTCTTATAACTTGAATTAATCCATTTATATTAATCTATGGTTTCCCTCATGGCTTTTTACCTTTCATTCTGTATGTGTGATTCCCTCTTCCTCCCTGCGCCTCGATTGTTTCCTCTCACTTCCTCTCTCTCTGCTGGAAGTCCTGCCCGTACCTCCTGCCTAGCTATTGGCCATTCAGCTTTTTTTTTTTTTTGGTTTGGTTTTTCGAGACAGGGTTTCTCTGTGTAGCTTTGCGCCTTTCCTGGAACTCACTTGGTAGCCCAGGCTGGCCTCGAACTCACAGAGATCCGCCTGCCTCTGCCTCCCGAGTGCTGGGATTAAAGGCGTGCGCCATCACCGCCCGGCTCAGCTTTTTCTTATACCAATCACGGCAGTACATTTTTGCACAGTGTACAAATATCCCACAACAGCCCCTTTTGTCATTTTTTTTTTAAGATTTATTTATTTATTATGTATACATATGCTAGAAGAGGGCACCAGATCTCATTACAGATGGTTGTGAGCCACCATGTAGTTGCTGGGAATTGAACTCAGGACCTCTGGAAGAGCAGCCAGTGCTTTTAACCACTGAGCCATCTCTCCAGCCCCTGTTGCTGATTTCTTGATTGTTTATTTCTGCATTTGCTGTTGAGTTGTGATTTTATGTATATTCTAGATGCATGTCTGGGATCAGGTAATTTGTAAATGCTTTCACCATTCTGTGTTTTGTCTTCTCAACTTTCTTGTAGTCATTTACAAAACAAAACTAATTTTACTGTATTTATTTTTTCTTCTATGATTTGTGCTTCTTGTTATAGTAATAGAAACTACTGCCTAAACCAAGGTCATGAAAATAAGTACATGATCCTGTACCTGACTTTTAAATAATACTGTTTTAAGTTCCTTCAAATTCAAGAATTTTTTTTTATTTCTCTTCAAAGTTCTTTCACTGTTCATTTAATTGTCTTTGCATCTATTTTCTTGTTGAATTTTTTTTAACTTTAAAGATACTAACAGTGACATTTCTCTTTAAACATTTGTGTTTATATACTAAAGTACCAGTGTATTGTAAATACTAATTTTATAGAAGAATTAGCTTTTTTTGTTTTTTGTTTTGTTTTGGTTTTGGTTTTTTCGAGACATGGTTTCTCTGTGTAACAGTTCTGGCTGTCCTGGAACTCACTTTGTAGACCATGCTGGCCTCGAACTCACAAAGATACACCTGCCTCTGCATCCCGATGGCTGGGATTAAAGACATGCGCCACCACTGCCTGGCCCAGAAGCATTAGCTTTAAGAAACATTTGTGATTATATTAGGCCAGATGCTACCAGAGAAGAAAAATAACACCTTTTTGATGTGGGTTCTTGTGGATTCCAAGCTGTCTTCTAACTCCAGATGCCACTGTCTCAGCCTCCCTTGTGCTGGGATTGCTGGTGTGGTTACCAGGCCTACGTCCTTATTTATTTATTTTTTTAATATTTTCATTATTGTTTAGGTAATTTCTACTTTTAGTGCTGATACTTTTCCAAACTTTGCCAGTCACAGCAACTTATCTATACTCCATACTCCAGAAAGACATTATTTCCCTGAAGTTAGGTGCCATTTTTTATTATTATTTATAATATTGGTTATATAACAAGGATACATGGTACATCATTGGAGAGTTTGATATTATGGAAAAATTAATTTAAGATTTATGGAAAAACTCATAGGCTAGTGTTACATGAATTAGTCATAGTAATCAGACATGATTTTTATTGTAGTTCTAAGTTTTTAGGACTTTATAAGATTTTCATTGTTACAGTTATATAAGTGCATTTATGCAAATATATACATCATATTCACATATTACTGTATTATTAGAGAATTTGACAGTAATACTTTATTTTAAAACATAGATATCTATTGATACTTCATTACCACCTGGATTTTTGTCTGGTCAGCTCCCCAGTCTTTTTGATCTCATTTGAAAGAATTCAGATGAGACACAGGGTAGTGTACTCCACAGAGTAAAATGGAAGGTTCTTTAGGGAAAGAGACAGACATGGATCATACCCTGGAGAGGGAACTTTGGTAGATGTCAGGGGTTTCTAAAGGCTTTAGAACAGAACTTTTCTTCCAGGATGTTTTCCTGTTGGGTGACTGACAGCTCCGTTTGGATTAACACTTACTAGAGGGAATAATGGCATATGCTTGCTTTTTTGTTTGTTTCGTTTTTAACAGAGAGCTTCCAGCTAATTAATAATCGTAAAAGATTAGGTAGTGAATCTGTTCATGAATTTGGTGGCAGTTTGTGTCTCTGGTGTTAGAGATGAAAATCCTAACCCCCACTACTCCTCATCCCTTTCTTAAACCAGTAATAGAGTCCTCTGGATTCAGTTGCTGGTTTTATAAGCTGTTGATTATGACCGGGTGGACCATCCCAATTGTCCTTCAAGCCCAATTTACATCACTGATAGTAAAACAAGCACAACCATATATTGGCGTGTTAAAATTTGTTTTGAAAATATTTAGAGTAAATGTACTTCAGATTTAAAATATGCTCTTCTTGATAGGGTTTTTAAAGTCATGGTAAATATTGCACAGTAAATATTTAGGCAAACATACTGATTAACTAGGACTCTATATCTAACATGTTATAATTGAATTTTTCTTCTGTATATTATTAAAATATCACTTACTAAATTAAATACTGAGACTAGGCTTGTTCTGTGAACTTTAAAAATATTTTCACCTGGTTCTCCTTGGACATAGAATATAATCAATTTTATAATTTTCTTCTTTTTTAAATGTGCATGTGTATGTGTCTTTGTTTCTCTGCCTGCCTGTATCTACATGAAGGTATATGTGGGTGTGGATACCAGAAGAGGATGTTGCCTCCCTCAGAGCTGGAATTAAAAGGGTGTTTGTAGGACAGCCACCTTGTGACTTAGTTCCTGTGTTCAGAACTCTGGTCCTCCTGATTGTGTAACAAGAGCTCTTTTTTATTTTTATTTTTGAGACAGGGTCTCACTATGTAGTCTGGCTGTCCTGGAACTCACTATGTAGACCAGGCTGACCTCGAATTTATAGAGATCCATTCCCCTCCTCTGCCTCCCACGTGCTGGATTAAAGGCATGTACCACCGTGCCTGGCCACAACAAGAGCTTTTAAGCTCTGAGCCATCTCTCCAGCCACACTGTTGTCTTCTTTGCTTGTTATAATCTTCATCTGCACTATTTATTGATTTAAACATGGCTTTAAAGATAATGGGTTAGTGGTAGTATGCTTGCCTAACATTCACAAATTCTGTGTTCAATCCCAGCACTGGAGGGGAAAAGTCAATTAAAAAATACAGTGGTTCAATTTTTACTTACTTTTGCTTTTGTTTCAGAATGAGGTGCAAACAGCAAAAGAATTTATTAAGATTGTAGAAGCTGCAGAAAATGAATACCAGGTATGATTATCAAAAGTCCACTGAGCACTGGTTCTGAAATGCAGTCGCTGCTTTGAAACAACTTTTAAGTCCATGTGGGATTTTTATTTCACTGCTAAGCAAAGAAACGGGCTGCCTAAGAGGATTCTGAAACCCCTGTGTTGTACGTAGTTGTTTCTTTGGTTTGCTTTAAATATCTAACTGTTGTTTTTGTAGACTGCCATCAGTGAGAACTATCAGACGATGTCAGACACTACCTTCAAAGCCTTACGTCGACAGTTGCCCGTTACACGTACTAAGATCGACTGGAACAAGATCCTTAGCTACAAGATTGGCAAAGAGATGCAGAATGCATAAATGAAAATTGCATGACCAGATTGTTTTAGTGTCTTTTCGTTAAAAAAAAAAAAAAACAATTATTGCGAAAGTATTCTGAACTGTCAGGCTGCCCAGTCAGATGGGCTGTTGCCACTAAATCACTGTAATTGACTAGTTTGGTTAGAGCACAGAGCTTAGCTAATCCGCCATTGTTTTTATTGCTTTTGTTCAGAGAGTTGGCAATGAGTTTAGCGTGAGTCTTTTACTCTGTTCCTCCTTCCTTACAGTGAAGAGGTGATTCCTCTGGGTTATGTTTAAAGGGTTTTGAAATATTTCAAAAGTATTTTATTTACCTGGACCCTGAAATTGTCTTTGGCTTATGAAAGGGGCAGATTTGATGTTAGCCCAGTTATTTTTAGTGGGGTCAGTAACAGACACTCTAGCTAAGGTGGTTGATGGACTTAGCCATGTATGCTGCTAAAGAAATTGTCTACCTTTTCCTTTCACCCTGCCACTTCTGTAAGACTGAGATTGGAGGGAAAGCCTTTTCTATACCAGTTAGGTTGAAACCTTCGCGGTAAGGTTATGTAGCTAGCTTAGTGTCTAACTAAACTTTTTTAAAACAAGGCCGAGGTCTGTTGCTGTTTTGAGATTCTGAAATTAAATGAGAATACTTATTTCAGAAATGCATTTAATGCTTTTTTTCTTGTGACAGTTATGCAAATTAGCTTGAATTCCATATGTCCCTGAGTTATTTTTATCACAAAGCCACAAGTGTATTATAAGGCAGATTGTAATATATATATAATCCTGGACTCATGACCATGTCTCAGTTAATTCTCCCTCCCCTTGGATTGAAAACTGAATTTCATTGTGACATTAAAATGGCAAAATTTGGTATTTATTTGAGTAAAAAGGTCATTTACCAGTGAGTGAATCATACACTATTTTAAAATACTTTCTTTGTATATTGTCCTTCTTAACAAATTGTAAATGAGAAAATTTGGGAATCCACATGGTATGCAACTGCATCTTTTGTTCTCCATCTTCCTATGCATCATAAGCATGTTTATAATACTTTAAAAATATATCTACTGACGCCACAGGAATTCAAGCCTCGGTGAATGTTAGCATTTACTATAAGGAGTTGGTGGATTTTGGGTTTCATTCAGTAGTTTTGCTGCTTATACTCGAGTGGAATCCATTCCTCATATACTCCTGCAGACATCTGGGCCTGGAAATGTTTTTTGTTTTTTGGTTTTTTTTTTTTTTAAACAACAACACTTTTACTATGTATAATAAAATATTTCATTAGCTTGAATTGTATAGATTTTTAAAAATTCAATGAGAGCATGTTTAATTTCTTTTTAAAATCACTGTTGGGCTTTGAAAGCATTGCAAATATATGACATTGTGACAGTTTTGGCTAATTTTCTCTTTAGTTTTTAAATTGGGGCATCAGAATTTCTAAAGAAAATGAACTGGCAACATTAATTCTCTGTTCTGATTTTTAAATTTGCTAAGTTGTGTGAATTGGGCTAGCATGGGTTTATAACCATGGTAGTAGCCAGTTATTTTGTATTTTTGTTATAGAGTCTAGAATATATTTTTGAAAATATATGCAACTTTTTAAGTTGGCATGTAAAACATGAAATTACTCCAAAAAATTCAGACATGACAAAATAGTAATTGCACAGTTTTTAGAGTCTGAATATTTTGTTGTTATGAAAGAAGAATGAAAGCATGGAATACCTAACGCTCAGGGAGAGTTGTAGTAGGAACTGTAGTGGCTGGTCAGGTGCAGGTTGAAGAAAATGGGAATCAGTGACAGTGAACTTGAGAGCCTACCACAGTGGTCCAGGTGGAAGAGAATGCTGCCTTGCCATGGGTGGTAGCATTAAAAGCAGTAGAGTCGGACGTAAAGTTAGTGAGATTTGCTGAGAGTGTGGTTGTGAAAAAAGATATTTTGAGCTTGAGGTGTTTAGAAGCAGGAGGCTAGCCAGCAGAGTTTGGTTTTAGATTTTATAGGAAATGGGTAGCAGTTAAAGAAAACAGAAAATAAAGAAATGCTGTACATTGAAAGAATGGGAAAGTAAGCTTGGGAAATAGTTGAAATGCTCTTTGGGATGATAGGGATCAGTGTGAAGCAGTATTTGGTGTAGGCAGAAAGTACATAGGCTGAGTTTAAGCAAGGTCCTTGCTTTGCCAAGATTATATGACTCACCAGTGAGAAGGAGAAAGGTTGTGGTGATGATCTGGAATTTACTAGGTAAGCAAGGAAATAATGACCAGAGAGAGAAAAATATAAGGAAGATGGTACCATCAGTGAGTCACAGCTGTTTAGAGTAAGGATTAGAACTGTGGTTCTCAACCTGTAGGTCAAAACACTTTAGGCAAACCTCTGTCTCCAAAAATATTTACATTATGATTAATAACAGCAGAATTATAGTTATGAAATAGCAATGAAAATAATTTTATAGTTTGGGGTCACCACAACATGAGGAACTGTATTAAAAGGGTCACAGCATTTGGAAGGCTGAGAAACTATTGGACTAGAAGGAATTAACTATCAGTATATAAGTTGTGGTTACTATAGGATAATACAAACTGAGATACAGACGCATTCGTGACTAACAAGTACTGCACAGGCAGTGGGTAACTGGGGAAGCACAGTGGGGGACATAACCAGCCATGAACTTGGGGTGGAAGGACGGCTGTGGGTACCGAAACCTGGACTTGTGTTAGGTATCTGACACAAGCACCATTTCCACAGATTGTACAGATTCTTCCTGGCTTGCAGTGGGTGTTTCTGCCACATCTTTAGACATGAGATCTGTAAGTGATAGCAGACATTCATGAGGCTTTTCTTTATTTTAGATTTTGGAAACAAATGTAGAAACAAGAGCTTTAAAAAGTTCTGGCTTATATTCTTCAAAAGTAAAATTCTTGGTAAAGTTAATCAGGAACACCTATAGATAGCAATATAGAATCTAAGTAATCATTTCTGTGTTTAAAATAGTTTTTGATAACCACAGTGCAAGTTTTGAAGAAATGAAAGTTTTGAAACTTTCAAAAGGTCTTACTGATGTTCGGTTTTGTGGCCTTGCCAACCATCGGGTGTTAAGGACACATTTAGCCAAGAATACACAGCAGCTAGCTTTATCATATGTTCATGTGTAAATATCCCAGTAACGGCATGTATTTCTGTAAGCGTGTCTTCTCACATCTCTCTGAGGATTACTTAAAGACAGAGCCACAGACTATTCCATAATCATGAAATCTATAGATTTGGGGGCTTGAAATAGAAGGTTTTGGTTTTGGTTTTTGGTGGTATTGTTATTGAGACAGGGTTTCTCTATCTAGCTTTGGCTGTTCTGGAACTCTGTTGACCAGGCTGATCTCAGACTCCGAGGTCTACCTGCCTCTGCTTCCTTTGTCTCCCAAGTGCTGAATTTAAAAGGAGTGCACCCCAGCATTCTGGCTTTTTGAAACAGTTTTTTAAAGGCAGACCCTTTCAAGATGGATAGGTACCTCAAAATTTAGTCTTTTAAGCATTATGCAAAAGCTTTGCGTGACCAGCCAGAATTGAGTGCTGCCTATTAAGAATGAAAGTTTAATTTACCAATTAAAATGACCAGTTAGACTTAAGGAAATTAATGTCAGAGGATGAAAATGGAGAGAGAAAAGGGTGAATGTCAAGTTATTCAAGATGAATCAAACTATGTAGAGGTATTTCGGAGTTAGACAAACATGAAACATGGTTAAGGTCATGGGATCCCAAGTGTTTTGTGGCCTCCAGCACATTACAGCATACTCAAGGGTGCTGACATTGCAGGGCGTGACAGTCCTGCCTGTCCATGGCCAGTTCAGAGGATCATATCTTGACACACTTGGAGCCCATTTAGAAAGATGGGCCACAAATAATAGTTAAGGGTTTGGAGCTGGGAAGTGGCTCCTTCACTAAAAATGAATTCTACACAAGTTTAAGGACATGAATTGAGATCCTTAGCAATCACATTTTTTTAAAAAAAAAAAAAAAAGATAGTAAAGATGAGCCCAGATCTTGTCAATGAAACAGGAAGACCCATGGGGCTTTCTAACTAGCTGCTGTATCAATGAGCTCCATGTTCAGTAAGAGATTCCAAAAAATCTGAACGGTTAGGAAGATGACTGAATAAAAGTTAAGTGATCAATGCACAAGTATAAGGACCCACATAAAAAATGTAGGCAGGCATGGCAGCAGCCTCCTATAATCCTAACCCTTGAGAGGCAGAGACGGGACCACCATTGGCTAAGCTAGCCAGCCAGATTAGCTGAATTGACAACTTCCAGATTCAGTAAGAGATAGAAAATGCCCAATAGCAACCTCTGGTCAGCATGCGTGTACAACTCAAGCTTCATCAAAGGTAGCCTTTGAAGGAACTCAGGCCAGAGAGGTTTCTCTGGAAAGGATTATTTGTAAACTAGTTGGACCCTGTAGATGCAACCAACCGTCTTATTAAATAAGAAACACAGAGCCAAGGTAAAGATAAAAGCCCAAGAGGTCAGAGTTAGGAGCTTACCCGCGTGCTGCTGGCTAGCTTCTTCCGCCAAGAAACCTCTCCGAAAAGGGGAGCTACTTCCTGTGCGTTTGACTTATAAAGAGTTCTGGTTCTTCCTTCTCATTGGTTGTAAACCCAACTACGTGACTGCCTCGTCAGGACCTGTAACTACGTGACTGCCTCGTCAGGGCCTGTCTGTGCAGACCTCCAGGTCTTCTATGGTTGGTATTGAGATCAAAGGGCGTGTGTCTCCAATGCTGACTGTATCCTTGAACACACAGAGATCTACCTAGTTCTGCTTGCTGAGTACTGGGATTAAAGGCGTGCACCACCACGCCCAGCTCTCGCTATGGCTTGCTAAACTCTGACCTCTGGGCAACTTTATTTATTAACATACAAATAAAATCACATTTCAGTACAAATAGAATACCACTATAGGACCCAGAGTGTGTGCGTGCATTAATGTAACTGGTAGGGAATCCTCTGGGATCTCGGTGAAACAAAGTACAGGCAACAGGTGTCTAGTATGGGAATGTCCTAAGAGCACCATAATAGGAAACAAAATCCACCAGGAAAGTTAGTGTCACTATGAACTAGAACATGGCTAATAAGGCATTAAGACACCTTGATCCTTAGTTTGTGTATAACGTGACAAAAATGAGCCAGTTGGTTTAATGTCCACTTTGATTGTTTTGTAGTGTGACGGAATTTTTCCTCCAGGGAATTGGAAGCACACATTGGGTACAAATCTCCCACTCCTGTGTAGCACGCTAGCCTGGGAGGAGACCGCGTGCGGTTAGAGCACTTCAGTTACTAGACTAATGCTCAGACAGTTGACGTGTCTCACGATGATGAGTTCTTGGGAGACAGTGGAGCAGTTCTTTGGGGGTTTCACATCATGCACCCCAGTCCCACTCATCTCCAGGTCCCTTCGCATCTGCCCCTTCCTCCTGTAGTGCCCCCCACCCCAGGAGGAAAGCTAAAAAATAATTTTAAAAAGATAAACAAGAAAAGAAAAACACTTGGTTCCTCTGCCTTTTCCGCCTCTCCATTGCCTCTTCCTTCACCTTACTGGCGTTGGGAGCCGCTGTGTATCCTGCAGTAGTCCATTTTGTCCAAACTGCTTCACTTGCAAATGTACATCGTGTAATGAGTTGTAGTCAGATTCAAGACCTCTGGCTTTGGTACACCATCAGTACTGGACCCCCACTGACATTCCTGTCCCTTACCCTGCTGTTGTCCCGAGTGATGGAGATGCTGCACTATGGTTCCACAGGATCAGTCCCTTCGCGCTCCAGCAGGCCATAGATGGAGTTAGGTGTTGGGGTGTGCCAACTCCAAGCTGGATGTGTTCCGGGGTAGCAGCTGAGCTGTTTGCATCAGGCAGCTGGGACCAATCCACTCTGGTAAGGAGCCAAGTCCGCTCTCCCAGGCCTGTGGTGAGGGGTGGGGTGAGGCCTCCCAAGTATGGGGGCGCAGCTCTCCCACTAGGGGCCTGCCGGCTTTCCTGTGCGGGGAGGTGGGCAGTCATCAGGGTCCATAATCCCTTCTTGGGAAGTTCAGGATCAGCTCTCCTGTGGGGGGCCTAGTGAGGAGAGTGGGGCCAGCTCAATGTGGTCCTTGTACTCCAGCATTCTCACGGACCCCTGTGGTAACACAGGCAGCGGATATCCACACAAACCTCAGCTGCTACAGGACCGAGACCCAGACATGGCAGCAGCTTGGGGCTGGATGTCACCATGGCCCCAGGTGGCAGTGCAGGCCTCTCAGATCCGGATGGGCCCAGCAGTAGCGTGGCCCCAGGACTCTCCAAACTGGCCCCATGTGGTGGTTCAGACCCTGTCCAGTACTGTGCCCCCCCCCACACACACACACACACACGGCAACAGGAACAACGGACTTTAACACAGACTCTAGCTGTAGCGGGGCCACGGACACAGTGGTCCCCAGCCACAGCTCGGGCATGGATGTGTCCATGGCCCCAGTGGCAGCGTGACACTCGGGCACCAACATGGCCTCAAACACCCAGTTCTTAAACAAATCTGTATGAACTCGCTCTTTATAGATAGGCTGGCCTTGAACTCAGAGATCCACCTACCTCTGCCTCCCTAAAAGACCATGACCAGGCAGCACAAGCCATTACCTTCTTCTTGGGCTTCACATGTTGCTAACCTGCTAACACCTAGCAGAATGTGAACACACATACTGAATGCACAGCTGACATACCAGACTTACACCTAAATATGAGCACTTGACTCCTGGTTCCCAAACACTAAAACACCCAGCAGCAGCAGCAGCACTCTTCGGTATTAATTTAGCTCTAGTGGAAGACTGGTTCTTACTGTGATTCAGTATTGCGCCGAAAAAACAAACAAAAGTCCATGTTCATATATACTCACTTTCCTGTCAGTTTCCAAAGGAAAACTGAAATTTATTTAAAAGACCTAAATTCTTGCCAGGTTGTGGTGGTGCATTCCTTTAATCCCAGCACTTGGGAGGCAGAGGTAGGTCGATCTCTATGAGTTCAAGGCCAGCCTATCTATATAGAGTGAGTTCCAGGACAGCCAGCACTACATAGAAACCATGTCTCAGGAAAACAAAAACAAACCCAGAACATAAATTCTCTACAGAAAGCTGAGTATGGTGGCACATGCCCATGATCCCAGCACTTGGGCAAGAGTTGAGGGAGAGGAGTTCAAGGTCCTGCTTAGCTGCAAGAGGGTTCTCGGCTGGCATGGGCTATGTAAGACATTGTCTCAAAAAACAAACCAGAGAATCGGCCGATGGTTTATTACAGCATTCTAATTTTGTATGTCCTACACCTTTTATTTTTCATTTAAATTTGCAGAACATGCTGACATGTTTGAAACTACATGAATAGAAATATGTATAAAAACCATTCCAGGCAAGATAGAAAGATGCCATAGGATGAGCTGGATGGATAGTTCACTGATACTGAGCTGAGTATGGTACCATTGGTCTAATCAGAGCACTTGGGAAGTAGAGGCAGAAAGATCAGCCTTGGGTACAAAGCAAGCATGAGGCTAGCCTAGACCACATGAGACCCTGTTTCAAAAGGAAAAAATAACAAAACAGACATGGTGGTGCTTGCCTTTAATCCTAGCCCTGGGGACGTTTAGACAGGTGGATCTCTGAAGTGGCAGCTGGTGTACATACCGAGTTCCAGGCCAGCCAGGGATACATATTTTTTTAGTTTTTTTTTTAAGTTTATTAATATCTCTTCAAAGAAGCTCTTCATATTAGATCTAATTTTCTCTTACAGGAGTTATTCTAGGTGATAAAAAATAGACTGGTATAAACTTGAGAGTCACAGCACAAAAAGGGGGGGGAGGACTGATGAAATCTTCCAATAAATTAAAAACAAAATACTTTTGATGTGTCAATAACCAAAGGATACTACATTGTGACTGGAAAGCAATGAGTGTTCTTGTTAGGAAATCTAGCTAAGTACGATACTGCATTAGCATTTTAGACAGGAAAAGCATGACCCTCCATAAATGCCTCTTGCATTAGTGCCCAGTCCTGATTCTAAAGGCAGCCTCTCCAATCAACAGGGCAAAACCAAATTACTCTAGAAAAGATGCTGAGGCAATCGGATAGTCAGGTAGAGGGAAGAAGTTAATTGGACCCGTATTTTATACCATACACCAAGTCAAATTTGGGTCAGAGATTCAGAATTTATGTCTATAGCTTGTTTCAAATCAAAGTTGTTTAAGAATTTTAGGTAAAACTAGGAGTCCATATAATAAATGAAAAATGAACTTTGGTTTCATAAAAATCAAGGTTTCTTACATGGCTTAACAAAGTCAAATCAACCACAGAAGAAAACATTTGCAATGTAATTAACAGATGGCTACTTTTCCTAAAACCAAATAAGATTCTATGACTGAAAATTGAAGTTTCTTTAACACCTAAATCTCTTACATGGAGAACCTTACACGACTTGGAGTAATCGGACTTAATAGAGAAATAAACACTTCTTGTTTATGCCATTGCTATTTAGGCTTGTTTTTAGATGATTTCCGCTTTTCATTCTGTGAAGAACTTGCTATCAGAAGTGTGATCCTGTAGACAAGAAAGGATGGCACCAGCTAAAAGCTGTGTCTGTCAGCACTTGGGTACAGTACATCTGCTGTGTGTCACCTCTACCCCTAGACACACGGGCAGAGTGGCACCCTTTAATCCCTGTGCAGATAGAAAGTCATCGCTAGACCACTCTCCTCTCTGAAATGTTCAAAGAAACATCTACACTTATTTTATTTTATAAAATCAAATCTTTCAAGGATCTCGTATACCAAATACTGATCCAAACGTGTCCCCAAAGCTACTGAACCAGGCTGTTAGATTGCTCATTCCCTCACTTGTAACCTACGGGCTTCATATCCAAAGTGATACCACCAATAACATGTAATATTGAAGGGAAATGCAGTAAGCATTGGCTCAAACCCAAGCCCATTGTCTCTGTTTTTCTATTACTGTGTAACAAATGACCTCTAGGCCAATGTTCTGATACAAGTCCATTTATTTCCACCAATCCAAGTGTATGGTGTTCACAGGATCTTCTCTTTGTGGTGTTTCTAGGCAGAAATCGAGGGGCTATCTGGGGACTGCAATCTCACCTGAGACTTGGATTCCTCTTACAAGTTCATGTGGTTGTTGGCCAAATTCAGTCCCTTGGGAACTGAATATGGGAACAGTGTGATTATCATGTTTATTACCCAATTACAAAATAAGTTTAAGAGGAAAAAAGCTTTTAATAATTATATTGAAATAGCAAAAAAAAAAAAAAAAAGAAAGAAAGAAAGAAAGAAAGAAAAAGAAAAGAAAAGAAAGAAAGAAAAGGAGCTATCCTGGGGAAGCTGTCATGGGGATCGCACACAAATAAACTACAAATTTGAAAGCTGAGGGTCCATGATAGCCGGGAATGTAATGGACAGTGGTGAACTCTCCAGGAACAATGAATGGACAAGCTCTTCTCAGAGCACAGCTGCTCTATGGCACTAACCAAAGAACTCCATTGCTAGAGTAGGGAGACCCTGACATTTTTAAAGACACAGTTTCTTTTTGTTTTAACTAACATGTACCAATTGAATGTATTTGGCATATAGTGTGCCATTTCGATACATGTATATTATGTGTCATGATCGAATCAGGGTATCAGGCATGTCCTCCATTTCAATCATCATATCTCTACTGGGAACATTTACATCTAAAATCCTCCCTGCCATCTGTTTTGAAATATCCCATTAACTGTCAACCATAAATCCTGCTGTGCTGTAGAACATTTCTCCTTTCCTCCTGCACCCCAGTAGGATTGACCAATGTGTTTTCTTAGTCACTTTCTATTGCTGTGAATAGACACCATCGTTGTGGAATATTATTTTAACTGTGTAAAGGTGTGTTACATTTGTTTCTTCTGCTGTTGTTAGTGATGCAAAGACGTGTTACATTTGTTTGATTAAACAAAATTAACCTGGGGTCAAGAGGCTGAGTCAGCAACTAGCTGACAGGAAGTGCTAGGCAGGAACCATGTGTAGCTTGGGTTGTTAAGTGGGGGCTGAGCAGAAGGATGGCCCTTTTTTCGGGATACTTGAGCAAGGAGAGGTTAGCTTTTTGCTATTCAGCCTCTCTGAGCTAGCAGAATTTCATCTCAACCTTTGAATCCCAAGTTGTATAGAAGGATAGAGATTGAGATAAAGTTTCCTTTAGCAGCCATGATAGAGCGAATGCCTGAGGGAACAGAATTCCTCAGGAACAGAATTCCTGACTGGCTGCAACCCCAGCAGCTGAAGTGCTGTTGGTAGCTGTGGAGTTGCAATTGTGGGTTGGGACAGCAGTTGCTTAAGGTGCAGCCACTGTACTTAACGCAAAACAACAGGCCATGACCAAGGCAACTCTTATAAAAGAAAGCATTTCATTGGGAGCTTGCTGATGGTTTCAGACGTTTGTCCACTATTATCATGGCGGGGAGCATGGCGGCACACAGGTCATTGGAGCCATGGCTGAAAGCTACATCCTGATCTGGAGGCAGAGAAAGAGAGAGGGAGAGACAGAGACAGAGAGACTGGACCTGACATGGGCTTTTGAAACCTCAAAACCTACCCCCAGTGACACTTCCTCCAACAAGACCACACATCCTGACCCTTCCAATCCTTTCAAATGTGCCACTCCCTGGTGAAAGCATCCAAATTTATGAGCCTGGGGGGCCATTCTTACTCAGACCCTCACAGACGCCATGTCCTTTCCACTTTGTTTCATTATGAATTGTGGTTCTATCCCTCCACCTTCACTCTACATAGTGTTGGGGTGACATCTTTTCCTTTCTACATGACTGTTAATACTTCTTATTTTCCCCGTGAAGAGACAAGTGTATTCACCAGTCATCGTGGACTTTGAGCAGACTGCAGGGAGAGTCTGGGTCTTGGGGATGGAGGGAGGGGGGTAAAGAGATCATCAATGTGTGGTAGGAAGTGTGCACCGCAGAGGCAGATGGGTATCCTGTGGCACAAACTGGTCGCCACTCCTGTGAAATCTGTCTGATGTTGCAGAACAGAGACACATTCCATTTGGGTGGCTATATGACAGTTAAGGCTAATGAGAAGATGTGAGTACCATAGGGCAGCTTTGGGGGTCACCCCACGTCAGAACCTTGGCTCTCCCTTGTCATATCCTGGTCTTGTCCCATAAGCTGCCTGAAACTTAAATGCTATCCTTGCACATAAGGTTCGGGCACAAATGGCATTCGAGCCTTGTCTTTTGCTCTCTGAAGTCTCCACCAGCTGGGCCCAGCTACTTGGATTTGTAACAGGCAGGGCTTAAGTTCCTGTTTTAAGTCACCTTTTTTCCTTTCTTATCTCACATGTCTTAAACTAATCTTAAAGTTAGAATCTCACTCTTCTCCTCACCCTAACTCCTCTGATAATTAAAAAGAAAAAAGAAAAAACTCACCAGATGGAATTTAAGATCTAGCTCAATCAAAGGACGGGCATCTTAAAACTAATAAGCTTTATTCAGGGAACAGCTTTCAAAAATATAAAGGAAAGGGGTAGGGAAAGATTTTGTCTTCTTTCAAGACATTTACTATTTCTTTTTCAAAAGTGTCTTCTAACCTCAACATAAATCCAGTTACACTAAACTTAATAGAAGAGAAAGTAGGAAGTACTCTTGAATGCATTGGCACAGGAGACCACTTCCTAAATAAAACACCAACAGCACAGACACTGAGCACAACAATTAATAAATGGGACCTCTCGAAATTGAGAAGCTTTTGCAAGGTGAAAGACACAGTCAATAAGACAAAAAAACAGCCAACAGATTGGGAAAAGATCTTCACCAACCCCACATCTGACAGAGGATTGATCTCCACAGTGTATAAAGAACTCAAGAAACTAGACATCAAAATACTAAACAATCCAATTAAAAAATGGGCTAAAGAGCTAAACAGAGAATTCTCAAAAGAAGAATCTCAAATGGCTGAAAGACATTTAAAGAAATGCTCAACATCCTTAATCATCAGAGAAATGCAAATCAAAACGACTCTGAGATACCATCTTACACCTGTCAGAATGACTATGATCAAAAACACCAATGACAGTCAATGTTGGAGAGGATGCGGAGCAAAGGGAACACTCCTCCACTGTTGGGTGGGAATGCAAGCTTGTACAACCACTGTGGAAATCAGTATGGCGGTTTCTCAGAAAATTAGGAATTGAACTACCTCAAGACCTAGCTATACCACTCTTGGGCATATACCCAAGGAATGCTGATTCATACCACAAAGATACATGCTCAGCTATGTTCATAGGAGCACTATTTGTAATAGCCAGAACCTGGAAACAACCTAGATGCCTGTCAACTGAAGAATGGATGAAGAAAATGTGGTACATATACACAATGGAGTACTACTCAGCAGAGAAAAACAATGACAGAATGAAATTTGCAGGCAAATGGATGGAACTAGAAAATATCATCCTGAGTGAGGTAACCCAAACCCAGAAGGACAAACATGGTATGTACTCACTAATAGGTGGATTCTAGATATAAAGTAAAGAACAATCAGACTACAACCCACAGAACCATGGAGGCTATATATATATAGCATGGGAGACCCTAGGACGACTGTGGCTTATAATAAGTTTTGGTTTTACTCAATTACTGAGCAAGCCTCAATGAAACATTTCACTATTAAGATAAGAATACATACTGTATCAAGCTGATAATAGAAAAATAAATTAATTAATTAATTTTAAAAAATCAAAAATAAAAGAAAAATTTGAACTATTAAAAAAAACCAAACAAACATATTTTACTAAAGTAAAAAAGGGAAACTAGGGACTCATCATTCCTCTCCACATTCTATTCTTTCCCTTGTTTTATATATTTTAAACTTTTTATTGGTGGATTCTGCTGGGGTATCTGCTGCAGATAAGCACTGGAGGGCTCCTGTTGCAAATCACCCTCTGGAGCGATGGAAGGATCTTTCTACTGGCACTTGGAGGAGACCCAATCTGGTGTTGGTGTGGGCCCGGGGTTCTGTTTATGACAGGACAGTGAGGTTCCTCTTTGGATTCCTGAGCACTGTGTGCACCCTGTGGCTGTTGCTGAAGCCCAACAAGACAGAGACCTATTGGGCCTTCATGAAAAACTCTCCCCTTCTGATACCAATGGGGACTGAGAGCCCAATTTGGCCAGCTTTGCCAAGCATTAACGTAAGCCTAGGAACTGTAGCCATGTGGTTAGATTCTCCAGAAGGTAATGTATAGTAAATGCTTTTTCAAGTATGTTTGAAAAGTGTTATCCAGACACCTTGGAGATTAAGGATAACCCTGAAGGTCACTGACCTCCATGTGTTAACAGTAGCATGCCAGCTTAGCCTTTTCATTTTCACAATCCTCCTCAAGCTGGTGTAGTGCCTACTTTTCAGGAGTGGCTCTGTGCAACATTTATTGACCTCCTGAAATTCATTTAACCCCCACTTTGAAGATACCTTAAAACTTATGAGCCTGAATGTAGCCATTATAAGACCATTAGTTATGCTCCTTGTGAGCTGCCTGTTTTTTCTTTATGGTTCTTAGGGGTTTTTTTTGTTTTTTTTTGTTTTTTGTTTTTTTTTTGCAGAGCTGCCAGCTTAAGTCGTGCTGGGATCAAGAAAAATGGGCCTTGGTGGTTCGTGTTCCTGGAGTTGTATCCATGCCAGTGGATGTCCACACACTCCAGAAGAGAATTTGACGTTGCTGCTGCCATTGTTGCTGTTATAGCAGTGGCGGCCATCGCTGCTACTGTTTCTGGGATTACTGTTTCATAATTGCTTACTACAGCTAGCACAGTGGAGACCCTGGCAGCAAAAGTAGCTACCACAGTTAATCTTTCATTTCTATTGGGCATGATAAATTTAATTCAATAGTTATATACATTTTGATTGGCTTTGAAAGTTATAAATTTATAAACTCAAGTTCCATTTGTTTTTGGGATACCATCTTACAAGGACTCCAACTTGCAGTAAGGCTCGTTAAGGAAGGGAATGGCTCAGTTGCCTTTAGCCTACTGGCTATGGGTGGGTTAGGATTTCTGTTGGTCTTTTCTGTGTCGAACACACAGATTGCAAGCCCAGTGCCACTTTGAGATCTTTGGCAGCAATTAACTCTGCAGCTCACACACGATTGAGCCTGTATGATAATGAGTATTCAGAGACGGGTAATACCTGGGGGGCGCTCACCAACCTAAGACAGAGCGCCTGTGTGGCCTGGGCAGGCGTCTCCATGATGGGTAAGGTGACCTGCTGACGTCCCACGCAACCTAAGTCAGAAGCTCATTTCTTAGTAAAAGGGGGACCTGTAGGGTCCTGGCCCCTGTTTTGGGTAACTGTTGCCTTGCTTGCTGACCTTGACCTTGATACCCCCCTATGCTAATTCCCTGCCGGGTTCCACCCTCCTGAATGCTTAAGGGAAGTTCCTTGTCTGTGTATCCGGCATAATGGGCGTTAACAGCTTAGATGCAAGATTGTAAAACATCGGTAGAACTTCTGCCCTCCGGGGTTCTCCCATTGTGCTGTAAGCCTGTAATTAAGACCTCTTCCCTCCTTCAATAAACAGCATTTGGCATTAAAAAAAAGTGTCTTTTAGTAAAGTCAGAAGTTACAACCAGCAGGTCTCACCAGCATGTCTGCCTAACATGAGCTGAACAAGGATGACAGCAATAGACACACTAACCTGGACGGGAAAGACCAGGAGGCCGCAACCCTACACAAGGAACTATGGGCAACGGGGAATGCCGAGAGTGTGAGAAACAGTCTTCCCCAGGGAAGAGCACACTGCTTTGGCTACCCAAAGCCAAGTGGTCAGGACTGAAAACATATAATATTACATGGACTGGACAAGTTATACTGTAGAACATATATGTATATACATAGATGCATGTGATAACAATGAAAACAGAGGGCATTTTGAAATAGCATGGAGAAGCATATGGGAGGGCTTAGAAGGAGGAAAGGGAAGGAGGAAATGATATAATTATCTTATAATCTCAAAAGTAAATATTTTTAAAAATTATTTTACTAGAGAAAGAGAGAATACACGAGTGTGGTCAGAGGAAAACCTGCTGGAGCCTGTTCTCATCTTTCACCATGTGGGTTTGGGGGACCGAACTCTGGGCACCACTCTTGGTGACAAGCACCTTTACCAGCTGAGCCATCTGGCAGGCCACATTGAACATCTTTTACAAAATGTCTTAAGTATTTGTGGTGGTTTGAATAAGAATAACCCTCATAAGCTCATATGTTTGAATGTTTGGTCCCCAGTTAGTTGAACAGTTTGGGAAGGATTAGGAGGTGTGGCTTTGTTGGAGGAGGTGTGTCACTGGGGGTAGGCCTTTAGGTTTCAAAAGCCCACACCAGGCCCAGGGTCTCGGTCTCTCTCTCTCTCTCTCTCTCTCTCTCTCTCTCTCTCTCTCTCTCTGTCTTTCTTCCTCCCTCCCTCCCCCCTCTTTCCTTCCCTCTCTCCCTTTCTGCCTGTTACCTGTGGATCAGGATATAAGGATCTAAGCTCCTGCTCCAGTGCCATGTCTATCTGCTTCCAACTATAATGGTCATGGACTAACCCCCTAAAACTGTAAGCAAACCTCAATGAAATGCTCTCTTTTACAACAGTTTTCTTGCTCACGATGGCTCTTCACATCAATAGGACAGTAACAAAGATAGTATTCTACAGAATGTTCATTGAGCCCATTAGTGGTACCATATTTTTTCTCTTCTGCCTTTTACCTATTAATTTTTATGTTTTGCAGCTTCTGCTTCTAGAGATGCCATTAATGGCTTCACTAAATGTTTCAAAGTTCTGCATAAAAGGGAAAGCAGTTTGTGACTATAAGCGTATGTTTGGGTGGGATGATGAGATGGGAAATGAATCTGGTGCAGTTCTTGAAAGGTGCCAGCAGGTGTCACTGTCCTCATTCCAGGCGGATCAGATGTGCATGCTATTGTTCTGAAGACACCCTGTCAGGATGTCCCGTAGGTATCCCACATCCAGAACACCTGAGCCTGTTGTAACTTGGCTGTTGTTCAGCAGAAGGATGCTGGGCAAGCATTTTTTTCCCCACAGCACCTGAAGAGAAGGTCCTTAGGATATGTAAATATCTAGCAATACCTCTAAAAATATTTGTAGAAAGTTTGTAAAAATGTTCTTACCTGCTTTGAAGTTATTTCGCATTTGGGAACTTAGGAACCCTCTTGTCAGAAAAATGCATTCATGTGTGTTTGTTACCTTCCTTCCTTTTTCCTTCCCTTCCCTTCTGTTTTACAAAACCTACTCATCTTTTCACAAGTTTAGGTTTCATGGCTTTCGTATGTCAACGTTCCTAACCTAAGTCATTTTCTAACAGTTTATGGGAGATTTAGCACATCTCCACCTGAGAAATTTTCACCATGATTTACTTGACAAGCCTTTTCCAAGTACCTTTGGGCTCCAGATGGGTGGGAAGGCAGGTGCCATTTGCACAGAGAGGTCTTTGTTAACCAGGAAAGAGGAAGAGGCACTGTACACGTCAACAACACCTTGTCAGGAAGGGCTGAGGAGGTAGGCTCCGCTGACAAAGTGCTTGTCGAGCACCCACCAAGCCCTGGGCGCAGTTCCCAACAAAGCACCAAACAGAACATGGCAGTGCACACCTGCACCCCAGCGCTCACTCGGGGAGTTGAAGCTGGAGGATCAGTGCGCTCATTCATTGCTGGCTACACAGAAAGCTGGAGGCTAGCCTGGGCAAGAGGTACTCAAAACAAACAGAACAAAACAAGAGTCGGGAAATGATGAGTGTTTAAGAAAACAAACTAGAAAGGCCTCAGTCAGCGTGCTGAGAACAACTGGCTTGGGGGGCACCCCAGTGGATGGGGGGGACCCACCCCAGTGGATACATCTTCAGTCCTGCCCCTATGACTGTGAGACTGTGAGAGAAGAAGGGACAGAAAAACTGTCAGATCCAGAGGACCAGGGCACCTCCTTCGAGATAGGGTCCTCTAGACATGACAGTGATGCTGTATCCATGACAGTGATGCTGTATCCATGACAGTGATGCTGTATCCATGACAGTGATGCTGTATCCATGAAATCTTAACAATATAGATGGCTAAATTAGACCAGCACAATGACAACACCAGTCCCCATCCCAACATGGATGGGGCAATCTCACAAGGGCCCACCCCAGTTGAAGAGGTCCAGGCAATTAGTGGCTACTGAGGGAACGAGAACCTGTCTTATACTGTGACAACCCCGATAGATGATCTGATCATGAATGGTCAGCCCTAAACACATATCCATACAAGCAACACCAGATCGACTCAGCTGGTTGTGTTTATGTATGTATGCATGTAGGTATGTATATGTATGAATATATATATATATATATTTAACGATAATAATTAACGAGATCAATACTTTGAGAGGGGATTAGGGAACAAACGAGGAAGTGAAGGAGAGAGAGTGGTGGAAATGATGTAAAGGTAGTACTCACATTTGAGATTCTCAAAAATTAAAACGCAACCTTTCCCACCATTCAGGGTACCCCATGACTATATAAGAAACAGGCTTGGGCTGAAGAAATGGCTCAGTGGTTAAGAGCACTTGTTACTCTTGCAGAGGACAAGGGTTCGACTCTCAGCACCCACATGGCAGCTCACAACTATCTGTACCTCAAGTTCTAGGGGATCTGATGCCCTTTTCTGGCCTCCAATTTGGCTTACAGGTTACAGTCCATCACTGAGAAAAGCCAGGGTAGGAACTCAAGGCAGGAACCTGGATGCTGGAACCAAAACAGAGACCCTGGAGGATGTCTGCTTACTGGTTTGTTTTCTATGGTTGGCTCAGCTTGCTTTTGATTCAACCCAGGACCACTTGTCTAGGGGTGGCACCACCCACAGTGGGCTCCCTGCCACAATCATCAGTAATGAAAATGATACATCAATCATAATCAAGATAATGGACACCAATCATGAAAGAGTATATAAAGCTAATTGTTTTTCTAGTTTTAATTCTGTTATTGTTTTTGGTTTTGTATTCATGTTGTGTAAATATATAAAAATATAATTGATAGTGACAGTATAAAACCCAGTGTGAAGCTCCACTCCTTCAGGATGGCTATCCTAACCACACAGATGTTCATCAATGTATAAACTTGGAGTCTGGCTAATCTTTCTAGGGAAAGTTTTTTATTTGCAAGTTTTTTTATTTTTTATTTTTTTAAGACAGAGTTTCTCTGTGTAGCCTTGGCTGTCCTGGAACTCACTTTGTAGACCAGACTGGCCTTGAACTCACAGAGATCCACCTGCCTGCTGCCATGCTCTCTGCTGTGATGATGATGGACTCTCAAGCCTCTAAACCTTCCTTCTGTAAGTTGTCATAGTCACAACAATAGGAAAGTAACTAATACAGCCCCCTCCTGCCTTTTGTAAGCTTTCTAAATATTAATTTCTCACTTTAAAATACTTTGCACTCATCGAGTGGTGGTGGCGCACACCTTTAATCCCAGCACTCGGGAGGCAGAGGCAGGCGGATCTCTGTGAGTTCGAGGCCAGCCTGGTCTACAAAGCGAGTTCCAGGAAAGGTGCAAAGTTACACAGAGAAACCCTGTTAAAAAGAAGAAGAAGAAGAAGAAGGAGAAGGAGAAGGAGAAGGAGAAGGAGAAGGAGGAGAAGGAGGAGAAGGAGGAGAAGGAGGAGAAGGAGGAGAAGGAGGAGAAGGAGGAGAAGGAGAAGAAGGAGAAGAAGGAGAAGAAGGAGAAGAAGGAGAAGAAGGAGAAGAAGGAGAAGAAGAAGAAAAGACTAGTAGAAGCCTTGAGCTGGAGACCAGCTGAGAGACTGAGGAGATTACTATAGTTATCTGATGATAACTAGAGTTCCCAAGAAAGAGACCGTGGTCACAAGACAGGATGCGCTTTAACCATCAGAGCATGATGCTGTGAAGGGGAATGCCTCAGAGGGGATTTCCGTGGACCATCAACCAGTGGAAAGATGAAGACTTGGGTAAAGTTCAACCTCCACAGGAAGATGTGGCATGCTGGCAATCCACCCGTTCTGCAGGGTAGGGCGATCTCATTCTGTAAATGTTGGGATTTTCTGAACGATCCATAGATGTGTGCATGGTACCTATCCAAACTTGCTTTAGAATTAGCTGCCTCAAACAGCACCATTACTACTGCTGTACAAGAACTTGGCAATAATGAATTAAGCTAACACATAAGTTCTCCATATCATTAATCCTTAGAGTGGGGTACAGTGCTAAACCTGATGCTTGTGTTCATGTTTTATGTTTATTTTTTAACCTAATTTCTTTATTGATTCTTTGGGAATTTCACATCATGCACCCCAATTCTGCTCATCTTCCAGTCCCCCCATACCTGCCCCTCACCCTTGCAGTGTTCCCCCAAAAGAAAATGAAAAAAAATCGAAACAAAACAAAACAAATAAACAAAAACCAACCAAACAAAAAAAACCTCTTTATCCTCCATCTTTCCCGCCTCTCCTGCCTCTCCCGCCTCTCCATCGCCTCTCCATTCGTCTTAGTGGCACTGGAAGACACGGTGTGTCACACAGTGTACCCTTTCGTCCAATCAGCTTTACTTGCAAATGTTCATTGCAGTGAGTCACTGGTCTGGTTCAAGGCCTCTGGCTTCTGGTACACCATCATCACTGGTTCCTCACCGAAACTCTTCTTGGATATCCTGCTGTCCCCCCGGGTCACGGAGAGCCTTTGGGTATTGTTCCACAGGACCAGTCTCTTCACAGGCTCCAGCAGGACATAGATGGAGTAAATGTCAGGGCGGGCCAATCCAAGACCGTGGATACGGGTCTGGGTGGCAGCTGAGCTGGTCAGTTTCAGCCACTGGGGCTACTCCTCCCCCTTCAGGCGAGGAGTGGAGCCAGCTCTTCAATGCCCATGCCGTCAGGGCCAGTTCTGCCATACCCGTGGTGAGGGGTGGAGCCAGCTCTCTTGTTGCAGTGTCCAGCAAAGGGCAGGACCAGGGCCAATGAAGGGCAGCCAGCTCTGATTTCATCACACAAGGTTCCTATAGCCCCCTGTGGTAACACAGGCCACAGGCACGGCCCTGGGCAGCAGCTCAGGCCTGGATGACACCATGGCCCCGGGTGGCAGCACAGGTCACTCAGATCTGTATGGCCACAGTGGCAGCGCGGCCCTCAGACTCCAACAAGGCCACAGACTTTAATCCAGATCCCAGGCTTCCATGTGGCCTTTGGTGGCAACACGGGCCATGGACCTCACAGACCCCTGCTGTGGTAGGATCACTGAATCAGACATGGATCTCAGCAGCAGCCGGGCCTGGATGTCACTATGGCCCTAGTTGGCAGTGAAGGCCACTCAGTTCAGTGTGGCTGCAGTGGCAGTGTGGCCCTTGGACACTAGCATGGCCCCAGGTGGCAGCCTAGACCCCAGGCATCCAAATGGTCTTCGATGATAATAGGAGGCGTGGACATCACCACGGACCTTGGCTGCAGTAGGGCCATGACTATGTTCATGTTTTAAATATCTATGCATTTATTTTTACTGTGACTTAGTGTGTTTGGTATTTTGGAACATATTAACTTTGGAACATAAATGAAATAATATGCATACTTTGGAAGGTGCTTTAAATTGCTTTTCTTGCTAGCCAAAATTATATATAATATATATATATATATAATTTTTCAAGATTATATAATAGTTATATCATTGTCCCTTTCCCTTTCTTCCCCCAAACTCTCCCATATACCTACCTGCCCTCTTTCAAATTCATGGCCTCTTTTTGTTTTGTGTGTGCGTGTGTGCGTGTGTGTGTGTGTGTGTGTGTGTGTGTGTGTGTGTGTCTGTGTCTGTGTCTGTGTCTGTGTGTAATCCTAAATATATAAATAAGACATGCTCAGTCCATTTAATGTTATTTATATGCGTGCGTTCAGGGCTGACCATTGGTGCGGTCTTTTCCTGGGGAAGACTGTTTCTTCCCCTCTCTTGCTGTCCAGAGTTTGGACACCAATTTTGCCTGTTTACTTAGTGCCATAGTACTCCTGTTAATCACAATTAAAATCACAACATATCTACTTTATTCTGAATTTACCTTTGTGTTTTCCCTCTGTAAACTTTTGGAATTGAAGTATTTTATGGACAAGATTAAAATGGCAATCTCAAGTTCTGTGAAACATAGTTTGCTTAAGGTTCTGAGTTTCTTTCCCATGCTTAAAACAAACAAAACAAAGCTGTGCCTCACTATATAGCTGCGGTTGTTGTGGGGCTTTGTTATAGAGTTCAGGAAGTTTCCAGCATCCCTCCTGTCCAGGCCTTCCAAGGCCTGGGACTCGAGCCGTGTACCACCCCGCCCACTGCTTATTCCTTCCTATTAAACCTGTGCCTGGTGCCACATGGTGATGCTTTAGCTCACCTTAGGTCATAAGTCCAATGAGGGTCCCGGAAGGTCATACCTCTTAGTGCCTGAGCCATTTTAGTGGCTCCATGATGTTGGCGCCATAATGAAATTGCTCAGCAAAGCACATTTCTCAAAAAAAGTCTTGTCGTTAAGTTGCACATGGCTGTATTTCCTCTCTAGAGCATTAATAAAGCAATAAAGAAATGAATAAGCAGTAAATTAATATTGAAAGAACAAAGCATACTTTTTTTTGGCTTTTTGCTCTTTACAGACACATTTTCTTGTGACTTTTTAATTGAAGACATATAATATATCCACAAATTTTTGTTCTAACCTAACCTGTAGGATAGAATGAAATTTGTCACCTTATTAAAGTTCGGTACATGTCCCTTGAGCCCTAAGCTGTGGTTATATCTGGACACATGTCAGATGCATTGTTTTATTTTATGGCTTTGATATTTGGTATCAAATAGCACTTGAACGAATAACTTCAAGTTGACATAAATTATGTTTGCATAAATAGCTGAGAACAGATTTGGAAAACAGACAAGAGCTGAGCGTAATGGTTCATGCCTTTAATCCCAGTGGGTAGGCAGGTCTCTGTGAGTTCCAGGCCAGACAGGGATACATAGCAAGACCCTGTCTCAAACAAACGAAAGGAGACAAGAGAAAGAAATAAAGTCCCAAGGCGGCCGAGGAAAGAAAACCCACCAGGAGGTAAAGAAAACAGACTTCCTCAGGCCTCCAGACTTTGCTTAAGACTTGAAAAAAAGAAAACACAGAGATCATTTAGCCCAACAATGCCTGGGGTTTCCCAGATGTGAGACTTTCAGTTTTACAACAGGGAAAATTCCAGGAAAACAGAAAGAGCTGGTCACACAGCCTTCCACCTTCTTCAAGAATCCCCCTTGACAAGATAACAGAGGCCATTTGGGGTTCTAATGGAACAGATGAGGCTGGGTGCTTGGTTCCACTTCTGTTAGAATGCTCTCAGTGATGTGAAACTAGTTGACGTTTCTCTTTCATGCTTCTCCCTCAAACTGAATTGTGTGTGTGGTGTGTGTGGGCGTCTGATATTTGGTGTCTCTGGGATCATTCTCCCCTTATTATCACTATTTTTACAGGGTCTTTCACTGAACCCGACCCTGGAGCGGCAAGATAGCCCATTCCTGAGCTCAAAGACCGCCTGCTTCTGACCCCATTGCCACCCAGAGCAGTGGTTATAGCTGTGAACCACTGGGCCTAGCCGTTTATTTGGTTGCTAGGAACTGAAACTCAGGTTCCCAGGTTTGTCTAGCAATCTCTGTACTTAGTGAACCATCTCCCTTGTTCTCTCAAGCTACAGTGTCTCTTCTGTTGTGGAAAGCACTGGGTCCTTACCTGAAAACCACACAGGGCTTCTATTTGTGAACTACGGAAGGTATTCTTGCGGTGAGGTCAAGAAATTAAGCCACTACTTTATCCTTTCCTGCCCGCCAACTCAATATACTCATTCCAGTTCGGCTTAGTATACCATGCTTGGGCTCATCCCATGAAGCGATCTAAGAAAGGAACATGGGCCAATGAACAATCACGCAGCACATGCTTGACAGCCAGGTGGCACATATCTCTAACTCCAGCACTTGGAGGCTAAGGAAAGATCTCGAGTTGCAAAACAAGTCTCTTTCTTTTTCTGAAATAAAGGTGTATTAAGCAATGAATATAAATAGACATGCAGAATATTAAATCTAGACTGTAGAACATTATCTTCTCTAGTTTGTCCAAGCTATACTTGACAAGTTAATTCAAGCTGTCTTGTTTCTGTATGTAGACTTGTTACAAGTGACAAAACTGTACTGTAAACTGATATTATGATGGTAATTTTGAGGGGGGAGAAAAAAACTGAAGGGAAGTAACAACTTCAATTATGACGCATAGTCAGTGTTAGAATTCAGGCATCTGTACTGGCCTGTCCTTAGGGTCCTGACAGGATACCTCCTCAGCTGCACCCACTAAGAGCACCCCTTATGCACATTTCCTGAGTTCCCTTATAGAAGGCGGGCCTTGTCCACCTCCTGTCTCTTTCTCTTCTACCTCTCTTGCCCCCAGGAACCGGTCTCTGCCCCCTTCTCTGCCCCTTCTCTTCTTCCTCAGCTCTTCTCTCCCCAATAAGCCCTCCACGTGAGTTCTGTTGTGTGGCGTGACTTTCTGGGCCCCTTGACTCCAACCCGCCAAGGTTGCCTTCCACTGTTTTTAAATAAATTATAACAGTCAGTAGCTTCCATTATCCAAGGACACAAAAGCCATTAGAGTTAAACATGCATTCAGTATTCAGTTCAGCATTGTCATCCAGGGTAAAATGAAAGCATGTGTGAGTTTTCTGACACAGTGTGGAAAGAGAGGCTGCAATTCATACCAGAAATACAGTTAACTTAGGTAGTATGAAGTCACATTATTTAATACTTCCTTGAAATGTTTTTCTATTTTGATTTATGTGTATGTGTATATATATGAAAATGTGTATAGGTGCCTGTGGAGGCCAGAACTGGTGTAGTATCCCCTAGAGTTGAGGTTACAGGCAGTTGTGAGCCACCTGATGTGAGGTGGGTGCTGGGAACTGAACTTAGGACCTCTGTGGAGAGCAATAGACGCATTCAACTAGTGAACCAGCCTTCTTATTCCCAGCCTGAAATGTACTTTGAGACAAAAAATAATATGACTTCCCCTGCCTATACTTTAAAAGAACATTAGGCTACTGATGACCATAAATTTTCCGCTGGGATTTACTTGGCTAAATAGTGTATTCCATATTAAAAATGAAAACAAAATAATGTGACCCACAAAGTATAAAGCAGTACACCCTATTTAAAATGATAGAAACAATTTGCAGAAATTAAAGAATAAATGCTGTGTTTGTAAAAACAGATGTGCACTTTCATCACAGGTAGTAGGTCATCTTACATCTACCGATCATTCTCAAACATCATCCTAACCTTCTGTCTGACTTTCCAGCGCAAAAATACCATTGAATTGGGTGTTTACTTTGGTCAAATGGGCATGAACTCGAAACTGGAGGATTCTGGCTCTAGAAATCTGGGCCAGCTGTGAACCCAAATTATGCAGTTTTAAAATAAAGCAACAAAATCAAGGCCACTGATGATATTTCACATGCTGACTATATTTTAAAAGTGGATATTTTGGGCTACTAAGTTGGCTCAGCAGGTAAAGAAGGTTTCCACCAAGCCGATGCCCTGAGTTCCATACCCAGAAGCTATCTGGTGTAAGGAAAGAATTAACTCCTATAAGGTGTGCTGTAAACTACACACACACACACACAAACACACAAATAAGTTAACTTAAAATGAATTTAAAAAATGGATTCAAAACTTTTATACATAAGAAAGAAGATAAACTAAAAATCTTGGGTTTGAATGTCAAGAATAAAACATGATTGCATTAACAATATTTAGAGTACAATGGAAACATTAATCTGTATCTCCCAAGAGGAGAGAGACTGAATATTATAGTAAGAACAGACAGACTATGTGAAGAGTGTGGGCTTGTTGTTGCTGCCATGTGTTTTAGAAGTAAGAGATGTGCCAGAACATCAGAGAGTTCACACATCTGGTCTCTTAGGATGGTGTGTGTGTGTGTGATCTCACTCATCTGACTCCCTCTTTCGATTATGTTTTTAGGGTGTAAAGGAGAAGGCCATGCTAACTTCTCTATTTCTTTTCAGTGGAATTTCATGGTTTGGCTTTTCCTTGAAAATAAGGAACCACCCTGCATTGGCAGTCGTAGGCTTCTTGGAAGGAAATGGAATTTATTGCCTTCATAATATACTTATACAAAGCTCTGATTGTTCTAGAATGTTTTGTGTTATTCTGCATATGTAAAAGCCATTAATGGGACAGATGAGGCTGAGTGCTTGCTCCTACATTTGAAAACAAACCAGGAATCCTGATGATCATTACCAAGCATTGACTTGTCTGTTAAAAAATTCTGCATAGAAACCAAAACTTTGTTAGGACTGGGAAAACAAACGGTAAAGACTACAGCTCATGATGTAATTTCTTGTTTTTATTAATTAAACTTCTTCATTTACTTTACATCTTGACCACAGTTTCCTCTCCCTCTTCTCCTCCCACCCCTCCTCCTGTCCCCACACCCACTCCTCCTCTGCCTCTGCTCAGAAAGGCGCAGGTCTCCCATGGGTGCCGACAAAGCCTGGCACAGCAAGCTGAGGTAGATCTAAGCCCCTCCCCGAGTATTCAGGCTGGGCAAGGCGACCCAGTATGAAGAATAGGTTCCTAAAAGCCAGCAAAAGCATTGGAAACAGCCCCTGCTCTTTCTGCTACGAGTCCCACAAGCAGATCAAGCTACACGCTGTCACACATATGTAGAGGGCCCAGGTCCGTCCCATGCAGGCTCTCTGGCTGTCAGTCCAGACTCCGTGAGCTCCTATGAGCCCAGGTTAGTTGTTTCTGTGGGTTTCTTTGTGATGTCCTTGACAACCCACCCCACCCCACCCTGCTCATACAATCCTTCTTCACTCTCTTCAGCAGGAGCTCAGCCCAATATTTGGCTGTGGGTTTCTGTATCTGTTTCCCTCAGTTACTGGATGAAGCCTCTCTGATGACAATTGGGTTAGTCACCAATTTATGAGTATAGCAGAATATCGTTAGGCATCATTATGTTGATACTTTTTTTTCTCCAATCGTGTTTGGTTCTATCTGAGATCTCTGGGCCATCCAACCTCTGGGTCCTGGCACTCCAGGCAGTGTCAGGGGTGGTAGCTCACTCTCGTGGTCTGGGTCTGAGGCTGGACCAGTCATTCGTTGGCCACTCCCACAATCTCCACAACCACCTTTACCACCTCCCAACCCCCACACTTCCCATAGGCGGGACAGACTATACGCCAAAGGTTGTGTGGCTAGGCCAGTGTCCCAATCCCACCTTCTCGGTCACAGGAGATGGCCAGTTCAGGCTACACATCCACCTTTGCTAGGAGTCTTAGCTGGGGTCATCCTTGTAGATTCCTAGGAGTTTCTCTTGCACCAGGTTTCTATCTGACCCCGAAACCCTCCCCTCACACTTTCCAGTCCTCTCTCAGTACCCCCCCCCCCATCCACTCTCCAACCCGATCCTCATGTTCCCATCTCCACCTCTCCCCACTCCACCCACGCGATCTCTTCTATTTCTCCTTCCCTGCGAGATCACCATATAATCATCATGATCACCGTGACTCAGCCATTCACTGTTCAGCTTATAGGCATCTATCGGTTATGAATATGCATTCTTCTTTATGTAAGGGATTGTATATTAAGGTTGTTCTCTCCAGGCCTTATGCTACCTGAAAAATCCTTTCAACTATATATGGACAGTTGATATTTCATCTCTTTCATACTACATGAAAGAGGATGTTGGTTTGGAGAAGTTCTTGTTCTAAAAACAAAATTGGAGTTGTACTTACTGTGTTCTATGTAAATCACTACATAAGAATAGCCATTTGTGTAGACTGTCATGACTATAGGATGTCCAACAATTAATTCATAAACTGCACTGATGAACATAGTTGAGATTTTTCAAACAGAACAAAAAATCAAAACAGTTGTTCCTGGTGTTTAAATAGTATATGAACTATGAAAATAACTTATAAAAGTAGACTTTAATATAGTGGTTCTCAACCTTCACAATGCTGCCTTTAATACAGCTCCTCAGGTTGTGGTGACCCCCAACCATAAAATTTTCTCACTGCTACTTCAAAACTATAATTTTGCTACTGTTATGAATCATAATGTAAATATCTGATATGCAACCCTCATGGGGGTCACCACCCATAGGTTGAGAACCACTGTTTTTGTTTGTTTTGTCTTGTTTTTGAGACAGAGTTTCTTTGTGTAGTCCTAGATTTCCTGGAACTTGTTCTGCAGACCAGGCCGGACTCGAATTTAGAGATCTGCCTGCCTCTGCCTTTTGAGTGCTGGGATTAAACATGTTCGATGCCCAGCTTGAGAACTACTGCTTTAAAACTAAATACACAGCTAAAAACTGTTATAACATAGACACTATCAAATGCCACTTAGAAGTCAAATAAAAGAGATTTACTTTAAAAGTTCTCTTGAAGCTCTTGCTAATAAGTATTGGTTTCTTATTCCACTCAGATATCAATACCACATACATTGTGGTCTGGGGAGATTGCTCAGTTGGAAAAGTTCTTGTCTTGCAAGGATGAGAACCTCAGTTCAGCTCATACCCAGAAAACATCTAACCAAAGCAAGGCATGCTGTTATACACTTGTCATCCCAGCACTGGGGAAGCCTAGAGAGGCAGACTTACAGGGCAGATTACAAAAGAAAGCGTTTAACTGGGCTTCTTACAGTTCCAGAGGGTTAGCGTCCACGACGGCCAGGGGAAGGCATAGAGGCAGAAACAGTTGAGTGCTTACATCTTGATACCCAAGCAGAAGGCAGAGAGGCACACTGGGATGACTCTAATCACTTCAGAGTCCACCCCCAGTGACACACCTCCTCCAACAAGGCCACGCCTCCTAATCCTTCCCGAACAGGCCTTCCAAGCATTCAAACATATGACCCTATGGGAGCCAGTCTCATTCAAACCACCACAGGAATGGTACCCAACATTGTCCTCTGGCCTCCACAAACACGTGCAAACACATGCACATGCCCCCACATGCCTAAACATTATCTATTACCATCACACAATTTTGTTATTGTCCAAGTATCACAGGGTAAACTTACACTAACGCCGCGTCACCGTACAATAGGCTGCCATGACTACCGTTGTCTATGAGGTCCAGTCATTTCCCCAAACCTCACCACGCAGTGCATGACTATATACAAGTACTCTAAGAAGAATTTAGGAATATATTCTTTTGACCCCACTCCTATGAGTTAATGGTCGATTAACTGATGTTATCGAATTCGGGTATGGCTATGCCCAGGAAGCAAGCATTCAAAGTAGCTTACCATAAAGCAAACACATTAAATCTTAAAATTTACCTTTGAGTTAAATCTGTTTGTTAGGAATGGGAACATACTGCATTTATAAAATGTAAGATCTTGAATCTCTTTTGATATGGTAGAATTTTCATTCCTTTAAATGACATGAGTATTTATTGAACATGTACTATGTTCCAAATAGTACTGTATACATTAGGAGGTGAGCAAAACTAAAATTAATCACAAATTGCTTAATACTAAAGGCTCTAATTTACTAACAGAGGGGAAGCTATGAACCAGGCATCAAGCTTAGCACTATTGGGATATATTTCATTCAATCTGCACCAAAGCCTTTCAAGAATAGGTAAAAGGGAACCCATTGTACAGATGAAGAAACTGTAGCTCAGGGACACTCAGCAACTTGCAAGGAGCACCCTGTTAGTGAATGGCATTATCATGAATAGGGCCCAGTACTGTAGTGGCTTTTAAGCCTCCTGGTGCTGCATCTTTTAGAAAAGGGCCAGTATTCTGATGGTCTGATCAAACTGGTATGTCAGAGGAGGTTGTACATCAATGGAGTCTCAGAAAAAATCTCCCAATAGGCAGTTTTACAGAGTGCCTGGCTGGGAAGGGTAGCCAGAGAAATATATGACAAGGAGTAGTATGGAGCGGGTCGGCAGAAGTGTCCTGCTAAAGGTGCTGTATACCATCTAGATTTCGTACTTTAGGTAGACAATGGTGGTGGTGGTAAAATTGGTGGTAGCAGCCCACTGCCCGGTTCCCCATGTATAACAATCGAGCTGTAACTAAAGGCTGTAGCCGGGCCACAGACAGAGGTGAGCTGAATCTTGATGTCTTCAGGCCCAGTTGAAAATGGAAAGGACAAAGGAGAGGTTGACTCACTAGGGAACTGACTCGTATATTATACAGTACGAGAGTTCTGTGCAGGGCTCTCCTGCAAGCTGGGGAACCTGAGAGATGGTGGCACAGCTCAGTCTAATTTCAAAAGCCATGACCCATGCTAGGGAAGGGAACCAACCCATGCTACAACCTACAGTTAGAGTCTGAAGGTCCGGGGGTAGCACTGGTCCTGGAGTGAGTTCTCTCAGCAAAGGACAGGAGGAGAAGAGGTGTTCTGGGAGATGAGTACATTCTTTTCTAGTTTCATCCTCTCCAGGTCCCTGAATGGTAATTACACACACTGAAGGTGAACATTCCCCACCGAATGTGCTCACACTCATTTATCAGTCTCTGGAAATCCCCTCACAGACAATCCCCAAATAGACTAATTAGTCCTCAGTGCAAATTGAGTTGCCACCTGAAACTGTCATGCTTAATTCTATCAATTGTATCCCAATATTTTTCAAATCCCCACTTACATCTGGATTGGTTGTTTTCTCCACTGTGTATAACTCCAAACAACTGAAACAGCTAATTAGCGTTGCTATCAGGCTCTTCAAAATGAGACTCAGTCCTAGTTATTCAACGCTGTCTGCATATAGCCCACACTCCACCTATGCTGAAGTGGCTGAAGGGTGTAACACACCACACTCTCTAACTGCTTTATTATTTTATTTTATCTTATCTTATTTTATTTTTTAGCACAGAGGCATATCTTCACTTCCCACCTCCACTTCTGGTAGTACACCAGGAGAGGCAATGGTAAGTAACAGAGGATAGCCTGGACCCTCCAGGAATATCTGTTTGGAAAGTTGTAGGAGCGGAAAGGTGTGACACCTCTCCAAACCCACTGTAAGGGGCACGACCCTCACTCCCATCACTCCCATCAAGCAGGCTGACTAGAGGGAAGCGTGATGAATGCATTTAGTCTTCTACTTGACATAGGAGCTGTCAGAGACCAAGACTGAAAGACCCCCACCCCGTGAAAACTCGGCTCAGGTATGTGGTTGTGAGAGGCCGAGGGGGCAGGCCACATTCTCCGCCTCTCCCTAACATTCCTTCTTCCCGAGGTTTATGAGGCAGAATGTCCTAGAATGAGGGGCTTCAAGGGAGGAGGGGGGAGGGACGTGATCTTCCCAGGTTTTATGGCTTGGCCTGAGGGAGAGCATTCTAGTTTCTACAACTCACCTTGGAGAAGACGAATTTTGGTTTCTGGGAGTTGCCTTTGCTTTGGAGGGCAAACCAAGCGTGAAGGAAGGACCGCAGCTCAGAGATACCTGGCTTCCGAGGCCTTCCCAATTCTTCATTCAAGGCACCGAGCACGGCGGCACTAGGTGTCACAGTTGGAAGTAGTGCATTCTGAGCCTGAACATAATAAAATATATAATAAAATATTTTAATGTCTTGGTTATAGACATTATAGACAGCCTGCACTTGCTTCATTAACATTGAATACATTAAAAGTCAAATCATTTATGAACAGACACAAACTTGGAGTGTCATCTAAAGCCTAGTATAAAATACACTCTTTAATTCAGTCGTGGGAAAAATGCTCACAATTTCTGTTTTTCTTCTTCATTCTTTTTTTCTTCAGTACGTTCGGATGGAGTATGCCAAACTTATCCTAGGGAATTGCTTATATGTAGGAAACAAGTGGAAGAGTTGTTTGGAGATCACTCAAAAAAAGGAGGATAAGAAGAAATATATATGTATGCTGTCAGTTTCTTCGGAAACCCCTTCATAGTGTTGCTAGAAAACAAGATATAAAAGTTAACTAGAACGGAGGCAAACAAGGAGATCTCCCTTCAGGCACTCAGACCATGAGTGCATCTCCAGTCTTCTAGCTCTTCTGGGTTTTATTGATGCCTCTGAGCCAGAGTCCCGAGAGAAACAGAGCCTTAAACCCTTGCATTCCAGAACTCTTGACTGCAACTGAATTCTGGCTCCACCTTCAGGTAGACACTGCCGCGCTGGCCTGGCACCTCAGTTTCCCCACGTCTACAACCGTGGCAACTGTTGCAGGCTCTCACCCAGACGTTACAAAGTGTGCAACCCGCCCGGCTCTC
>CABHPQ010160666.1:0-37826 GCA_902168405.1 Peromyscus aztecus | reverse complement strand
CTCTAAACCCAAGCATATTCCCAAGAGAAAATGTTGAGAGATTCTTGTGTCCCATATCAGAAGAGTCCTCTGGTGTGGAACAGAGAAATACTAATATTTTTATTTAAAGCAGGTTGATTATAAATGCAATCCCTTTCTAAAGAAGAAAAGGGGATATAGATATGATAGGATAAATAGTAACAACTTGTTCAAAAATGTTTTATATTGCTATGGATTTTAGTTTATTGATATAAGTTTAACCTTAATTTTGTTATACTGTATATATATATACATACATATATGCATATATATACATATATATGTCTACTCTTGAGGTATTATGTTTATGTAACTCATTTAGATTGTAATGGATAATTAAGAAATACAGATTAATAATTAGTCTTCTATGATAGTCAAACTTGTAACCATTTTAGTTAAGTTTTCTAGGTATACATAGATATATTTCAGATTTTTAATTTTACATTTTTGACATGCAATAATCTATGTAATCTTCAAACACTTCAAAGACCTACAGACTTGGCATTTAAAATGTTTTAAAAATTTAGACTTTCTGGACAGTGAGACATGTCTGCTCCTGGCAGCATCGTTTTACTTCAGAGAAGAGGATGGACATTGAAGACACTTTATGTGAAGATTATCATCTTCTTGGCAAAAATAGCCACCTGGGCAAGAAATTGTTCTTGCCTGGACTGCTTCACAAAAAGTTGCATCTACTGGACATGCAGGACCCATAGGAAGGTGACCACTGAACTTTGCTTGGCAAAATGGTCCTTCAGGTTCCTGCTTTGCAGAGGAAACTGCCAGACATTCTACAGGACACACGAAAAAAAAGTGACTGAGTGACTCTAGGCCTGTGGGCTGAAGATAGATGCTCTGACTGTACAAAAGAACTTTGGATAACTGTCCAGGCTGACAGCTGTCTCTGTCAACTCTCTCAAGACTCCCAAAAGTTGCTTGTGTCCTTCTCCCGTTTATCAGGTAATATTATATCCTTCTGGGGTCTTTGATATAGTTGAAGACTAGACAGTTATAATTTCCTTAGTTATGATAAAAAAGTTAGATAAGAAACCTTAGACTCACAAATATAGGATAGATAGGATAACTTCTTTAATTTTGCCCAATACAAATAGACTAGATATTATAAATAGACTAGATATTGTAACTGTAATTCTTGCTTGATAATTGTTTTGTTATATGTAATTTTACTATGTTAAAATTAAAACCTTCCTTTTTGAAAAAAAGAAAAAGGGGAAGTGCTGTGGAATGTTCTCTATGCTGTGAATGTGTTGCTCTGATTGGTTAATAAATAAAGTTCTGATTGGCCAGTAGCCAGGCAGGAAGTATAGGTGGGACAAGGAGAATTCTAGGAAGTAAAAGGCTAAGGCAGAGAGATGCTGCCAGCCGCCGCGATGAGGAGCAGAATGTAAAGTACCGGTAAGCCACAAGCAACGTGGCAATGTATAGATTTATAGAACTGGGTTAATTTAAGATATAAGAACTAGATAGCAAGAAGTCTGAGCCATGGCCACACAGTTTACAAGTAATATAAGCTTCTGAGTGATTATTTTATAAGTGGGCTGCAGGACTGTGGAGGCTTGGTGGGACCCAGAGAGAGAAACACTCCAGCTACATCTTCTGCTTTCCTTTTGCTTGTATTCTTAAAATACTTACTGTATATTTAGCTTAAGAAGGATTAAAATCTTCCAAATCGCACAAAGACATGAGAATATTTATGTCAATATATCATATTACAAATACATGAGAGCTGTTTTTAAAATCTAATTATCCTGTAGACACTATTTTGTAATATATTATTATTGTTCCTACAGAATTTTCTGAAATACCTGAGTTGATATTTTCCCAAAATTACCTGTTAATATAGACAAAGTTTTAGAATAGTTAGGAAGTTTACATTCTTACTAATTTATAGTTCAAAATGAGTAAGTTTTAGTGAATTGCTGATCTCATCAATACTTAAGATATATCTTGCATTTCCTTGTGTTCACATATTATAAACTAATTTCATTTAAGAAAACATGTAAATGAATCAAATTTATAGATGTGGGCTAATTTTAAACTATGACACTAAAAGTTAAATTTCCATTATATTCAAATTTCTGTATGATGTCAATACCATAATTTAGTTATTTTTATCATAATACTTATGATTAATTGTCATTATTATTATAATTATTAATCATTATCTGTTAACTATATCATCACAGACAGATTTCCCAGATTCTGTTAGCTTCAGATTTTTCTCAAAATATGTGAAGCCTTTCCTTTGTAAACTCACATTGTTATTTTGAAAACAAATTTGGGCATTCATACTTCACAGATAGTTTATAATTGATTGTTTTTTGATACTTTTGCTATGACTGAATTAAACTCTCTTATAGTTTTAACCTTTTCAAGGATAGTTTTATATATTGAATTTTTGACTGTTTCTTTTAGTGATTCCATAATTACATTTTTTTTTTTACTCTGAGTACAAATTTTATTACTAAAAATTTTCTCTGTCCTATTCACCAGAACTTTCTACCCCAACTAGTGATCACTTCTACCAATTGGCCAACTTTTCCCTAATTCTCCTTTTTTTTTATGTTTATAGCCTTTTGTAGTCATTTGTGTCCTCAAAGTCCATGAGACTATTGCTCTTTTCATCTCCTCTGGATGTGTACTCACCACAGGGATTGCTCTAGAATATGGTAACTTCCTTTTGTTATTACTTTATTTTGAAGCATTCATATAGATTTCTACAATGGCTATAATAATTGTCATTTGGGCCAACAGTATAGAAGGAATTTATCTTTTTCACTTCTGTGGTAGCGCTTATTGTTTTTCTGTCTTTTTGATAATAACATTGCTTACAAAAGTGGGTGGTGTCTCAATATGTTTCGCTTGTGTGTCTCTTGGGAAGAGCGATATTTAGTATATTTGAACATACATTTGTTAGTCATTTTTATATATTTTTGAGAAATTTCTATTTACTTGGTTTTTGATCAAGTGATTTAAAGTATATATTTTTAGTATTACATTGTTTGAACTCCTAATATAGTTTGAAGCTCTTTTCTGAAGGTTAGCTTGATGACTGTTTCTTACACTGAGGAACAGGCATTTTGTTTGAATTCATTAAACTTGCCTATTTCAATAATACTTTATTTGGGGGACATATCCAAATATACCTTTACCACTTTAATATCCTAGTGCATTTCCCACTGTTTTTCCCCACAAAGCATTAGAGTTAAGATATCATCATTCATATTTATTTTTTAGCTTATGAGACATCTGGGTCAAGTTTTGAGTTTCTATAGTAGAAGCCTAGTTTTTCAGAACCATGTATTAATACTGATTGATCTTAGCACATATGTTAAAAATAAATGGAATGTAAACATTTAGAGTGACTTCTTTGTTTCCCCTTAAGTTCTATTTTTCTCTCTGTCTTTTTAAAATTCAATACCACATGATTTTTAATTTTACATTTTTGACATGCAATAATCTAATGCTTCTCTTTAATTATTATAAGTGAATGTAAAATATGCCCTACCCAGGATTTAATTTGAGCATTTTAAATCATGGGTTTTTTTCACAATATTGTTTATTGGTTTTCATCTTCACCAGTGGTTACTTCTTAAGTTGAAGTCAGTATCTTCCACATTACTGGTTTGCCATAATAGAATGTAGATGTAACGGTCTTATTAAATAAGAAACACAGGGCCAAATGCAGAGTTAAAAGCCCAAGAGGTCAGAGCTGTAGCTGAGAGCTGAGACTTAAAACCACCTTCTTATCCTTCCTGCTGCTATTGTCCTTCCCCTCAGCAAGAGACCTACTTCCTGTGTATCTGTCTTTTTATTGACTTTCTGTTCTGCCTTCTCATTGGTTGTAAACCCAACCACATGACCTCCTTATCACTGCCTGTCTATATAGACCTCCGGGTCTTCTATGGTTGGTATTGAGATTAAAGGCATGTGTCTCTATGCTTGCTGTATCCTTGAACACACAGAGATCTGTCTGTCATGTGACCTGGATTAAAGGTGTGTGCCACCACTGCCTGGCTTCTGCTATGGCTTGCTATTAGCTCTAACCCCCAGGCAACTTTATTTATAACATACAAATAAAATCACATTTCAGTACAAATAAAATGTCACCATAGAATGCCAGTTAATAGTGAGTTCTGCGGAGTCTGGTTGATAAACTTGACCTATCATTTTCTGCTTCATAACCCTTGACCTTCAATCTTCATCCAGCTAATTTCATGAATTTACATATAGTTTCTTCCTGTTGAAAATGAAAGGATTAAGTTACCTCTGATTTTTTCATTTACAAAATTGAATAATGATACACAACATAAAATGAGAATGCACTGTAGTTTTTGAAAAAAAATTTGCACAAAGACATTTTTACCCCCGAAGTTCATAGTAACATGTATGTTCTGCTGACTTGTAATTCAGCACTTCTTTGATTAGTCTACCATTTCCCTAACACGTTGAACTTGGAAGATGAAGCCACAGTTTGTGTTCCCAAATACACTCCAGCAGCCCTTTTTCTTTTGTTACAGTAGCATTTTGCCCTCATACTTCTTTTAAAGGAATCCTTTTTTTTCTTCAAAAACTTTATTGCTGGTAATTTCTGTCCTTAATCATTCTTGACCTATTTCTTACAAGTATATGGGTCAAAGATACAACAATCATTTGTGATGCGTTTCTTAAATTGAATCTATCACCAAGATTTTTTTTTATATTTTATTATAAGGTATTTCTATCACTAATAGGAATATTTCTTTATGTGGTAGAAAATGAATACAGTTGATATGTTTTCATTTTTGATAGGCAAATGAATTTTTTATTGATGATCTTCTGTACGTTTTTCATGGTTTTTTTCATGTCTTCTCTAACAAAATTATATTCATGTAAGTAAATGTGGCATGTGTATATGTGTGTGTGGGTATTATATGTACGTACATATAAAAGTAGAAATATGCATATGCCGGGCGGTGGTGGTGCACGCCTTTAATCCTAGCACTCAGGAGGCAGAGGCAGGCAGATCTCTGTGAGTTCGAGGCCAGCCTGGTCTCCCAAGTGAGTTCCAGGAAAGGCGCAAAGCTACACAGAGAAACCCTGTCTTGAAAAACCAAAAAAAAAAAAAAAAAGAAAAAGAAATATACATACATATGCCCATGTATTTATGCTGCATATAAGATGTAACTTAAAAATAAATACTTGTTTTATTTCTGTGATTATACTGTATATGTTGTTTTCTCTTCCTTTTCCTCCCTCCAAACTTTCCTAAGCCTTCTTGCTATTTCTAGGGATTTTTTCAGGGAAGCCCTAGGAGGGCTCAACCCTGCCCGAAGAACTAAGGCAGCTAAAGAATGCTGAGAGTAGGAGAAATCGTCTTCCCCAGGGAAGAGCACACCCATTGCTTATATCCAGATGCTCAGCCATTCTGAAAACATTCAAACAAGAAATATTATATGCAACTTTTAAAAGTTGCATGAAATAACAGAATAATTATCATTATCTTCCAGATAATTATAAACTTTATAAAAGTTTATTTGACTGAAAAATATATATTATGATCATTTTTTATACTATTGTGTGGGATCATTCCATAAAATAAATTTCACAAAAGAAAATACTTCTTTAAACATAATGTCACAGTTCAATTTTTCTATCAAAATGTAAACTAATATAATCATCTGGGAGACCTTTATTAAGATGGCGATTCAATGCAAATACTTACAAGAATAGACACTGTTTGCAGTTGTAATAATGAATACTTGAAGAAATGACAGGATAGACAGCCTGTCATGGCAGTAGCTGCTCCAATCTTTACAAGAGACATGGAAAAGAATGAGCAGTCTATCTGCTTCCTACCTGCTCTGAGAGGTGTGACTGCTCCAGAGATCATGGCCTAAGGCACGTCTATATGTATGCCAATTAATTGGAAAGTGAATATGTGAATTTTCCTAAGTTAAGAAAGAATTCCAAATGAGAATATTGTCATTGAACCTGCAAATTTGCCCTATAAGCTACCTTTACTGATCAATCGATTTAATTGATTTTATCTATAAAATTGCCCTGTCATAGAATTTGAATATTAATTTGACTAAAAAATTAAATATGCTAACTCACAAGTAAATCTCTATTTTTTTCCCTCTTCTTTCATCAAACCAAGTTTACTGTAAGGGCAAGAAAAGAAAAACAGTGTGATATTTCCTTATTATAGATGCTAAAACATTCCAGAGTTCAAAGGAAAATGAGCAGTTATTTGCTAAATTGGAACTTATTACAGTGGCATTCATTGTGATTTTTTTCAGTTCTCCTTCGGCTTTCCACTTGCTAGTAATGACATGTTTGCTGTGTATTTGATGTTTATGAGTTCTTCATCACTCATGTTGGCAAAGAATAGGTTAAATAGGAGTTTTGCCTGTGTAACCTCTAATTTAAAATGGGCACATTAAAAAAAGACATCTAAATAAGATGAATAAATCAATATTTGAGTAAATGGCAAGGTAGCAAGCAGGGAAGATGCACTCTGAAATAAAGCCCGTAACATTCCTCTTCATAATAATGACTGAAACCTGTAGGGGTGATCGTGACAGTTCTTCCAGACTTTAATAAGCTGCCCTGCTTGAATTGTTGTGTGTGGTTTATACTGACTTAAACACAGTATATGCTCACATTTGTATTCAACTATATTTGGAAGCTATTCTTTTTTAATAAAAATAAAATAAAATATAAAACAACACATTAAAATAAGATAAAGCAAAAACTAACACACCAGAATTGAATAAAGCAAATAGACAGAAGGAAAAGGGATACAAACAAGACACCAGAAACAGCAATCCACTTGTTCACCCACTGAGGAATCCCATAAAAAATAATAAATAGAATACTAAATACACAGGATTTTGTACAGACGTGAGCAGACCCTGTGCATGCTGCCTCACTCTCTGTGTTCACATGAGATTTGATCATGTTGATTTAGAGGGTCTTGTTCCCTTGTCCTTGATCCTCTCTGGCTCTGAAATCTTTCTGACTCCTCTTCTGAAGGGATCCCTGAGCTCTCGGGAAAGGATTTGATAGAGACATCCTATTTACGACTGAGTCCTCCAAGAACTCTCACTCTTTCCATACTGGCTGCCTGTGTGGATATGTGTAAGTTCCCATCTACTGCATGAAGAAGCTTCATTGATGATGGCTTTGGAAGGCACCAATCTATGGGGATAACAGAATGTCATCTTATTGTTCTGTTGTCTTGTTTTAAGACAGAAACATTGAGTTTGACTAGATAGTCCCTGAGCAATCTAGTCTCAGGATCTTACTCAACAAGCTGTGTCCAGTAAGCAGAGATGGAGTCCATGGCATGGAGTGAGCCTTCAGTCAAATCTGACGTTTGTTGGGTTCTACCACGGCTTTGTGCCACCACTGTGCTAGTGTACCTTTCAGACAGGACACCATTGTAGATCAAGAGAATTCCTATATTTTACTATAAGTAAAGGTTTATGTTTGTCTGAAGACCTTTAGAAATTCCAAGACATAAATTATTCTTAAAATATATCAAATCCATTTTGAAATATTTGAATATAATGTGTATAAAGAGTTTGTATATATATATATATATATATTTACAACAAGATAAACTAATACATCTTTAATTATATGATATTATATGATTGTATCCATAAATTTAGAGCTCAAATTATATCAAACAGTATAAAGTGAGATATTTGGGAGTAATAGGAACATTGTCTTTGTATAGTTATTACCATCACTGGCTTAGCTTCTAATGAACACAAGTGGATCACATTCCCTATGATCATAAGACATGAATTCCAACAGTGGTGCATCTGTCAGGATACACAATATATGTGCAATGTTATATCACTGTATCTTTACAGAAGACAAATAGAATATCCACTTAAAGATGTAGATGATGCTATCATGTTAGTTGTATAAGAATGTAATCAGACTCACTTAAAAATGGACCTAAAGGAAATTGCTGCCCAGAATAGCAAGGAAGACACACAAGTATAGAGAAAAGTATACAAACAGAAGCACATTAACAGATAATCGTGTGTGTGTGTGTGTGTGTGTGTGTGTGTGTACACACAATTTTAATTCTTTAAAATCGCATTTTGTCCAAGAATGCTAATTTTTCTTTTATATTTGACATAGTTAAATGATACAGTCTCAAACATTACATGTTCACAGACCTCATTGTGACTGGTTAAGTAGCAAGACTCAGATTTTTACTCTGCTCATCAAACTTCAGTTTCATGATGATTAGCTGGGTGTCCTATGTTTTGCTACATCCTCTTTCTGTGCCTGAAAGGATATATCTATATTAAGTTGGAAAAAGTCATGGGTCCAGCTATGCCTGATATTAAAAATATGCATATGCACTACATTACACTCTATATCAAAAATCAGAGAAGAAATTATGCATTGGTTGCAGGTTCCAAGTATTTAACACATGACATCTATGATATTATCTTACCCAGAGTCATATAGAAAAATATCTAAAACGTACAGTTTTAGTGTAGCTAATTGTTAGACTATAATGCTGCCATAAGTGTCAAGGGGCATTGCTACACTTTGAGTACTACATAAAATATTCAGAGAAAGTGAGAGTGAAGACAGACTTAATTTTCAGTTTTTGTTATAAATAAATAAGTGCTATGAGCCACAAAAATACGAAGTAGGAATTCAGCTGATATTAGCAAAGCTATTACCTGGAAAACGTTATGGACTTTTCCAGAGGAAAACCAAGACTTAAGGAGTCTTGGGGAAGCTTTTGAATGTATTAGCTGTATCCTGCAATGAATTTCTTATGGGCTAGTGTAGTTTCCCCATTTGACTCTTTTCTCAAGAATTTATAACAGTGTGATTGATCATTAATTGTGCACAACTTTCCCTATACATTTTGGGTAACTGGATAACTTCCCCCAGCTGTGTTAATTCTTCATTATCTTACATCTGGCCAGGGCCATTCTCCAGACAAAAGTATTTCAACAATGATACTTTTTGTCCAAGAACAAAACTGCACATAGGTAAACATTAGCTCATCTCACCCACCGATAGAGAAAATAACCACTAACAATTAAATCCTCAACTCCTTACCTTCATCCCGGTTTATTTACACAAGACCCTAATTTAAGAGATTTACTGCTCACGATTTTGGGATGATGTTTTAGCCACCCTCCAGTTAGTGAGTTAAGGTATTTATTTAGTGCTGACCCAAGGAGATTTTTGACAAGGCCAGGAGGTTGATATGTGCCAAGCTTCATCCTCCCCCTTTATCTCAGCCAGATGCTATTTCTAGATTCTCTTCTTAGCAATTACTCAGAGCAAAAGTGCTTTCTCTAACCAAAATCTACATGCTATGACATAGCAACTGAGCATACGTCCTCTGCCCTACCAGAAAGCAGCTGTAGTCGGGACGAGTGGGAAGTGAGGAAAAGCAGTGCTTAAGAATAAAAGACAGTTTTACTTCACTAGTGACTTAAACTGACATATATAGACTCCTAACATTTTACCTAACCACTTCTAGACTATAGTTTGAGCACACAAGTTCTTTTTTAGAATTCCCTAATTGATCTTAGCCTTTAGTTGACCCTACCAGTGAACTCCCCTTTTAGTCACCCCCTGCTTTGGGTTGTTATTTTGTAGCTGACAATTATTGCTCTATGTGGGGATCTCATCACCTGTCTCTGTGACCCTGAAAACTTCAAACCTCACATTGCAGTGACAAAGAATTACTGCCTGTGCATATATACTGGTTCCCACACAGAACTTGTAGATTTGAATTTAGGAGAATAAACATGAGGATGTAGATGGAAAGAACTAGGTAGATATGAGAGAACAGCAGAAGGGACTGAAAGGAGCTAAGTATGAAAACAGAAAAGAAGCTGTATACATAGACTTGATTGAGAATAAAGTGAATAGACTAAAGAACTCAGTGTGCTGAGATTCATTTAATATCCCTCAGATAAGGCTCCCAACTGGTTGTTAGATTCTTCCACAGAGCCTGGAAGAAAGCAATAGGGACAGGGTCTCTATTGTTTTCAATAAGATGTTGACTTGATTACAAATCGATAATACAGACTTGAAAAATAATAATATTTATATTGTGTGATGAAACAGCCCAAAACCAGAAAGTAGCATATAGGAAGACAGTGCAAAGAAGAACCAGGTCCTTAGAAATCCACTAGAGAATTCCTCCTTTGTATGCAGTCATGCTGCATTGTCTCCAGGGGTAAACTCATTCCCACACTAGACATTTGTAACTATAGGCAAACAGTAACGACCTCTGCTTGAAAGGGCTCATCTTTTAGTTGTGCTTAATGATATAATGTATAAATACCCTCAAATCTTTGCTAATCTTCTTTCTTTGCTACAGAGCCTCAAGTCCAGACTTACCCAGGACAGGGAGTTTGGGAGGATAATTCTGATAAACATGCTTATGTTTGAGACAAGATAGCACCTCACTAATTCATCCCTTATGCTTCCAACAAGTACAACCATCACATGACAACTTACCAATATAATTGTTATTATAACCCATCTTCCAATCTTTCTTGCTATCTACCCCATCTCATGATTTTGAGATGTCTAAAAATCATTGGGTTACAAAATGTTGTGAGATATTCCATCACACTTTGAACACTGAGTTTGCATTTATGTTAAGTAAATAAAATCAACCTTGTTTCAGCAGACAGAGCCAGCAACTAGTTGACTGGTATTAGCCATAGAAAGTCCTGAGGAGCCAGGAATATGGATAGAGAGAGAATTACAAGAGGAAGAAGGATGGGACTTGGAGTTCCATGCTTTCTTTTTGGTTTGGCACCAGTAGAGAGATTCTTTTCTTGCTGGGTCTCTGGTCAAAAAGGAGGGTCAGCTGGTTGTTTCTCAGCCTCTCTGATCTAGCTTGTTTTCACTCCCACATCTGACTTCTGAGTCTTTGTTGGTAAACAGAATAATAGAGACTTAGTTTAAACCAACATATAGCGGCAGTGGCAGAGCTGGGACAGAGGGAAACAGAAGTCCCTCCATGCTGTAGCTTGAGTGACCATTGGAGCTATGGGCTGGTGTGAGTAATTAAAATATCAGCAGATTCATGTGCATCTGCTAAGCTGACAGAAAACATTGATAAAATATTTTCCATATGTTAAGACTAGTAAAGCAAGTTTGAAACTAAGAATTTGTTGTATTAAAAAACCTAATTTTCATATACTAGTTTTCTGAAATTATTCTTAAAAAACATTTGTTCTTTTTGAAATAAAACTGCCATATCTACATTTTTAATTTCATACAAAATATACTTCATAATTCTTATATGAGGATACAAATTTCCTTAATGTCTTTAGTGTGTGTGTACATGTGTGTGTGATGTGGGAGAAGTACTGGAGATTAAACTGAGGCTCCCAGACATACTAGGGAAGTTCTCTACCCAACTCACATATATCCTTAAATTTCTACATAAGATATAGAGTTTATGAAATAATTGAGTAAGAATACCTCAGGAACAAATGATAAAGTCTTTCAGGCCTTTCATTACCATCATTATATCTCCTCACATACGTATGTGCTTATCTCATTTGATTGTGTTAGCTTTGTGTTATTTAATTTTAAAAGAATATTTTCCCTCTTCTGTCTTGATTTATGTTTTTAAACCAAAATTCTATTATTAGAGTCACCTTGAAAGGGGCAGAAAACAAAGAACATCTTTCCTTAGTGTAGGTACACATTCATCAATTTAGATGGCAATTCCATTGGAAATCAATAAGCAGAGAACACAAAAATTTCAAAGCTTGTCAGCTAAATGGCTATGGAGCTAGGGAGCTTAGAAAAAAATCACCCAATGGGTGATTGCTGGCTTAAGTGAGTGAGTCATATTATGATCAATGCCACATGTAGCCTACATATGATATTATCTGATAGTTCATTCTGTTTTGGGTGGCTGTTTTCCTCTACAACATCTCTAAATTTTTCCATCAAGGAATAGGAGTTAGCCATCAGCAGCTACAGAAACAGAAATTGCATTATAATTCCTCTGGTAGAATAAATCCAGTGCAAATTTAAAAAAAAACTACTAAAACATTCATCATATAAATTAATCTTCAATATTTCAAAAGGTTTGATATTACTTTATTAGAGTAGTGAAAATAATAAAATAATTAACATAAGATTGTACATTTTATGCTAAAAATAGTATTAAAATTGTATTTAAATCTAGATGTAAACATTAGTGTGTTTTACTATTTGATGTGTTTATACTTACTAAGTGATCATTTCAAATTAATTAGTAAGAAGACTAGACAGGTGAGTAGAATTTTTTATTTAAAGAAGCCCAAAGAGATATGCCTTGCTTTAAGAATATAAGAATGTGTAAGCTGGGCAGTGGTAGCACATGCCTTTAATCCCAGCACTTGTGAGGCAGAGCCAGGCTGATCTCTGTGAGTTGGAGGCCAGCCTGGTGTACAGAGCAAGATCCAGGACAGGCACTAAAACAACACAGAGAAACACTGTCTCAAAACAACAACAACAACAACAACAAAAAGAATCTCTGTGTGAAAATATTGACCAAATTTAATGTAGACTGATCATAAATATAGTTTTATTTTTTAATTATTTCTTTTATTCTTTTGTGATAGCAATATAATTTATAATCACATAAAGAGGTAATATAATTGTAATATCATTACATCATATAATTTCTTCCTTCACTTTCCTCTCTCGAAATCGTTACATATACCTGACCTTCATCTCTTTCAAATTTTTGGCCTCTTTTGTTCATTAATTGTTGTAAAATATATATATATATATGTGTGTGTGTGTGTGTGTGTGTGTGTGTATTTAGAATGTTGTTTTCCTTGTATATCTGAAGAATACTTTAATAGTCTTAATCTTGATGGATTTTTATCAGACTTAGTTTAACTTAATACATTCATGAAGATTCCTGCAAAATGAGAATGACAACATGGCTCTTACACAGAAGTACTAATGTGTCAGATTAATGATTTTTGTTTAATTTAACTCAGTGGGAGTGGAGGAAAATATTTTCAAAATTAGTAGAATCTATCAATAAAGATATTTGTGATCTTGAACCTTCAGTGTTTCTTTGAGAAAGTTTCATGAAAATAAAGAAGCAGAAAAATATTTCAATTTTAATGAAAGATACTTGTCAAAACAGTGAATTTTTTGTTATTACCTAAGGGTCTATACAGGCCAATGGATTCTCTATATTCCCCATATTCATGATCATCTTTGAATTTCAAAGAAAGCTGAGGAATATAAATTGAAACACAAGCAAAAGAGAGTATTCAGATTAAATTTTGTTTTGTCCACCTCCCATTTATAATATTCCTATAGAAAGAGTGAAAAAGAATTGAGTCTATGTGTCTCTAGACCACAATAGAACACATGAGATCTAATATTTAAAAAAATTACTTATTTTAACTTTTATATTCATGGGTAGTTTGCCTTCATGTATGTCTGCATACCATGCATGTCTGCATACCATGCATGTGCCTGAGGCCTATGGAGTCTAGAAGACAGTGTCCAGTCCTTTAAAACTGGAAGAGGAGGAGGAAGGATTGTAGGATCCAGAGGCACTGGGGACACCAGGAGAATACAGCCCATAGAATCAACTAAGCAGGGCTCACAGTGGGTCACAGAGTCTGAATGAGTCTGCAATAAGTCCTCCACATACATGCTATAGTAGTTCAGCTTGGGGTGTAGAAGTAACTGTCTTATTAAATAAGTAACACAGAGCCAATGTAAAGATAAAAGCCCAAGAGCTAAGAGCCTTACCCTTCCTGCTTCAGCAATCCTCTTCAGCCAAGAGAGCTACTTCCTGTGTGTTTGTCTTTATATAGACTTCCTGTTCTGCCTTCTCATTGGTTGTAAACCCAACCACATGACCTCCTCGTCACTGCCTGTCTGTACAGACCTCCAGGTCTTCTATGGTTGGTATTGAGATTAAAGGCATGTGTCTCCAATGCTGGCTGTATCCTTGAACACACAGAGATCTACATGGCTCTGCCTACCAAGTGCCAGGATTAAAGGCATGCACCAGCACCTCCCAGCTTTTGCTATGGCTCTAATAGCTCTGACCCCCGGGCAACTTTATTTATTAACATATAATTCACATTTCAGTTCAAATAAAATATCACCATATTGGGGTGTTTGTGGGACTTTTAACAGAGGGAGGGGAGGGGTCTCTGACTCTTTGGCCTGCTTTGGGACCATTTTTCTCCTACTGTTTTTCCTCATCCAGCCTTGATAAGGTTTCTGCCTAGTCATATTGCGTCTTATTATGCCATGTTCAGTTAATATCACTGGGAGGCATGATCTACTAAAATGAATCGGAAACATATTTATATCATAACATTTTCAAAAAAAACATTCACATAGCTTATACTTTTATGAGTTTGTACATATTTCTTGGAAGGTCATGCTTACAAAGAACATTTTTAAAAATTATTTATTAACATGAAATATGGCATATGATGGCTATTCTTGGTTGTGAACTTGACTATGTCTAGAATGACCTACAATCCAGAAAAGAAGAGTACACTTGTGATCCAGCTCTTGAGGCTGGAAGACACAGGCTTTTGATCGGATCTTGAGGTGAGTTAACACACACCTTAATCCAGATCTCAGGGGAGAAGACACACCTTTCATCTGGTCCACACTTAAGCCGATTTAAGGACAATGGAGGAAGGAAGGGTTTATTTGTTCCTCCTTGCTTGCCCTCACCTCTCCAGCACCCCAGTTCCTTTACTTGCATTAGAGCCTCCTTCTTTGGAATTCAACCATATACAGAAGACCAGCTGAGTCACCCAGACTCGTGGGCCAAAGCAACGCTAGATAGTCTAGAGTCTAGACTTTCCATTTACAGGTAGTCTTTGTTGGATTAGTTGGACTGCAGCCTGAAAATCATTTCAATATAACACACACACACACACACACACACACACACACACACACACACACACACACATACACATTTGAGAGAGAGATTCATTCCATAAGTTCTGTGACTCTAAAACTCCCTGCCTAATCAATAACATGTATGTGTTTTTGTTTCTATGTAAATATGTACTTGTTCATGAGTGTGTGGTAAAATAATATGGACCCAAACCAATTGAAAAATGGAGCAGAAAAGTACCTTTATGAGATAAGTTGGTAGTATTTACATTACTGTTTTAAAAGAAATGTAAAATGAAATATGTACTCTCTAAGGATGACTTGTATACTTAACTTTGCTTATAACAGAACTGAAATATAGAAGTACTATACTACGTCAAATGTTACTCTAGGGTCTGAAATAAATGCCATAGAAAATCCATCAGTCTACATGCTAAAACTAGAAAAATAAAAAGAAGGAAGGGCTGGCAATGTCCTCAGGCCATGGAAATCACATTAGCTTCTTTCCAGATTCTTTTGTAACTCAGTACCTCAAGTAATTAGTTCCAGAGTATCCTGTTGATATTAAAATCCATAGATGTTTATGTTATCATATTTACATGCAAATTATACACACCCTTTTATGTATTTTAAGTCAAATTTAGGCTTCATAGGACACCAGTACTGATGGACAGTAGCATAACAATTATTCAGGAAAAAACAACAAAGGATAATATGTAACTGATTAGTATGAATGCAATGGCTTTCTTAAAAAATATGTTGGAGCTCATTGTGTGTTTGTACGTGTTTCTGTTCACAGCAACAGGAAACAGAAGCTGGAGGATTGCAAGTTTGAGGTAAGCATAGAGTACACAGTGAGTTCTAGTCCAGCTAGGATTAGTATTAAGATTTTATTCCCCCAGAATTAAAAAAAAATAGAAATAGAACTTTTATCTACAGTGGTAGATTTCAATATTTAGTAGAATAACTAGAAAGGAGTATACTTTCTTCTGGTAAAGATTCAGGAAACTCTAGAATAACTTCATCATACAAATTACATATCTTGCAAGTATTTTAATCCAATGTATAATGCAGGAAATGGACATTTTTCTTGCTTTTGCATAGAAGCCAAAAAGGAAGTAAATTTGAATAAGTAAGTTAAAAAATGTATTGAGATTATATTTATTCAAATGAAAATGAATGAAACAGATGCAAAATATCCAACTTCATGCTTTCCAAACTACGAAGTACAAAGCTGATAAAAAGTCATCTCATATTTAAAATTAAATTTACAATATCCAGCTTTATATTCATGATGGCTTTTCAAATTTTAACAAAAAGATTGATTTCGTTGAATGATGAGAAATGTAGTACAAGGATTTTTGTTCAATTATACCTTACATTTGCCAAGTTTCCATGGTATGGAGGAGAAAGTGGAACCATGTCTTCCTTCCTCTGAGGAAAGTTGTTACTATAAAGAAGTTCTCAGGCAACGTTCATACATTTTTCTAGTTCTTTGTTCATGTTTTCTGAAGAAAGTAGGATTAAGAGGTCAAGATATAAATTATAAAATAGTAATGAGGTGGAAGATAATGAAAATTACTTTTAGAAATAGAAAAGTAAGAAATGCGTGATTGGGATCTATTAATCCACTCCATCTTCTTGTTAAAAGAAACTGGCATGATCAGTGTAAGTTGTTTCAACTAAACAACAGCTAGCTTGAAATAAGTTGTGTTTGGGGCATTACAATGAGATACAAATAAAATGTCCTTTTGAGTCTAACTAAATTACCAGTGCAAAGAAAATTTCCTGATTTGGAAAATTAGCAATCCATAGGATTTAAGGTTGGAAAAAGAATAAATAGAAGTGCACCTGTAATAATTCTGTTATTATTAAATAAACATATTACAAGCATTTATATAAACAACTATGGCATCTATAACCACATGTAAAGTGAAAAATAATCAAGATCTTGTTTTGTCCTAAGTCTTTCTCAGACAACTGTAACTTACTCATTAAAGAACACACACAGGAAGATCTGTAGCTCATTTGAAACAAGACATCTTTTGAAAAATAGACCGGGCAATATGAGAGAATTGGTATGGCTGTGTAGGCCAATCAGAGCACTGCCTTTCCACCATCTTCTCCTGCAATGGCTTTTGTTGTGTTACCTAAAACTGAGATGTATTGTTTTCTTGGTTCTGGCTCAATCTCACATTTGTTTTCTTATTCCTCTCCTTAACTTGGAATCAACATAGAGGCATGCCAGCTTCTTTTCTGTATTAATTAAAATAATTTGAATGACTATATATGTTTACAAAGTCATCATTTCTGAAGAAACCAATTCAAAATTAGTAAACAGTGAAAACAGGTTACTTTATCACTTTAAACTTAATATGTATAATTAAAAGTTCTCAGGTTCAGTTTCCTTTAGATCCTTTCAATAATATAAACTATATATTGCCTACCTATACCATCTATCATCTATCATCTGTCTATCAACCATCATCTTTCTTTCATGTATCTATCATCTTTCCATCAATTACCTATTTATCAAGTATCTATCTATAATCTATTCATGATTTCTTTTTCTCTTGTATTCTTTTCCCATATTTTGTGTGTAAGAGGTGTTTGTGCGTACAGATGATTTTTACGTATGTCAATTAACTTGTATGTTGGTACATGTGGGTATGCATGTGGAAGCCTGCGAGTAATATCTGGAATCATTGTCCATAATTCTTCCATGTCATTCACTGAAGCAGGTCTCCTCCAAACTTAGAGCTCTTTGATAATAATTAGTCTTGCTCTCCAGCTTGCCCTGCAGGGGCTCTTCTCCCCATTCTGAGGCTGTATTACATACAACCTTCCAAACTTATCCTTCATTTTACCTGGGTTTCTGGAAAATCAAACTCTGGATTTCAGTAACTATTTTCTTAACATGCATATTCATTTATATGACATAATGAGAATATTAGGTAAAATTTTTATTGTGGATATTATTTTATATACTTTGAATTGTTATATTAAAGTATAGCATAGTATACTTCAGTAAAATACCAAGGTCTGATAATATTTGAATCAGAATTTTTTAATGTTTTATCTTGCTCATACATTTATCAATCTAAATTATGCAATGTGCTAAATGCTATTTTTTACTCGAATTTTGACAGTCTGTATACCAAATGAAACTCAATAAGAATGAGTTTGAAAAACAGTATGTTATCATATTAACTAATACTTTTTCCAAGCAAATAAAAAAAGAATGTATTGTGTTTTAAATGTCAGCAGATGATAAAGTATGCTTGTTATGGATAGATGAAGCTAAATAAACAGAAAAACACCATATGAATCAAAAATTTTAACAGTTGATGAACAGAAAAGCATTTAATCCTTTGGGCATAAAATTACATTAATACATTACAAAGCTATGCATATACTTTATTGTATTTTCTAATGTCTCATTACTCCATTCATTTTGAGTTTAGCTGAGTACAGGTGAAGCATGTTTGCAGACAGCCATAGGTCTGTATCTCTCTAATTTGTAGGAGAAGAAAAACACTGAAAGTGTTAAGGGGAGAAAACAGTTTTCGATACAGCAATCTATTTTCTAGATGAAAAATATAAACTGCAACTGTATATTTGACACGAGTATATGTCAAAATCTTTCCTCAAATGTGGACTGAAGCCTGAGTTGTTACTTGCAGGCCTGATTACAGTGCAAGGAAAACTCAATAAAAATTGTAACACTCTACTTGTTATAGGCACTTTTCTCTAATAAGAATTGATTTTGAAATATCGGGAAAGATTGTGGCTTGTGGGTACAACATTGTTGCCACAACTATATTACACAAAATACTACTTATTACTAAGTGAAAGTATAAGATATATTTTACTTAAACAATTTAAGATAAATAATAAAATTAAAGGTAGTAGTAATATCTGATCAGCGTTAAGTGACATTTTCAAGATAATTTCAAACATGGTAGGATAATATTTTCTATGTTCACAGACGATGAATTTTAGTGTGTACTGTTTATTAAAGCCAAGTCAATGTATATGATAGAACACTGTCTACATATGAGAGAAATACGCATATGAGAGAAAATCTGAAATCTGATATTTTTACTTATGAAACTCTTATTTTCTTCAATATGATAATCTCTAGCTCCATCTATTTTCATGCAAACACCACATTTGATTCTTCTTTTTATCTGTCTAAAAGTTCATTGTGTATATATGCTGTATTTCCTTTATCTGGTCATCTGCAGATGGATATCTAGACTTACTCCATAGCCTGACAATTGTGAAAAGTGCTACAAGAAACATCTTTTTGTAATGATCTCAACAGTATGCTTAGTCAGATATGTTTTGGCATGTTCACAGGAGCTGTATCTATTTAGGCCTTGGAGAAGCTTCCTTATTGACTTAAACAGCATGTGAACAAAGTTATATTCCCACCAGCAGAGAGTCAGGGTTCTTTTCTTCCCGCACCCTTGCCAGTATTTGTTGTTATTTCTTATATAATAGTCAATCTGATTGTCAATCTGATTTAGGCAAGATATGATAAAAAGGCAGATTTACATTTGCTTTTCCTTAATGGCTAAGGATATTTAACACATTTTCGTTTGTTTTCTTTTCTTTCTTTTTTTTTTTATATTGAATCTTTAAATAGCGATTTGGTCAGGTGTAGTGTTACGTATCTCAAATCCATAGCTGTCACTTTGGAGTTTGAGGGAGGAGAAGAAGGGTAGGTGCAGCTACATAGGGAGTTCAAAGCCAGCCTGAAATCTCAGTGAGTCAAAGCTGGGTTTGTATGAGTTGTCCATTATTTACTGTCTTGCTTTGTGATTTTTTTTTAGTTATTTATGTATTCTCGATTTTCATATATTGTTATATTATCGCCAGCAAAAAATTATCCTATTCAAAAAAGGTGTTTCTTAGCACAATAAAGATCCATACCTGTGTAGGATTTGTTTCTTAATTTTCTGAAATCCAATTCCAGGTGTTATTTCCTGATGATTATGAACTTTTTCAGGAAGTCCTTACCTATGTCTAGACCTGGATATGTTTTATCTACTGTTTCCTCTAAAACTTTCAGGGGTTAGGTTTTGCATAAAGAGTGTTTCCATTTGGAGTTTTTTTTTTAAGTATAAGAGATAGTGATTTAATCTCATTCATCTATATATGGACATATAGTTTTCCAGAAAAATCCATTGAAAGTGTTATCTTCTCTGAAATGTATATTTCTGGAATCTTTCTGTAGTCAGGCAACTGTTGCTGTGCAGGTTTTTATCTGAGTCTCTATTCTACTCCATTAATTTTGATCTCAATTGTGTATTCTGTTATTGTTACCATGGCTCTGCAACAAAACTTGGAATCAGATGGAATAATGTTTCTCTCACAGTCCTTTCTGATCAAAATTACTGTGGCAACACAGTCATTTTTCTACCATATCAATTTTAGGATTTTAGAAATATTTCCATGAAGACTATTGTAGGATTTTTTCTTTTTATTATGTTTTTAATTGAAATAAAATTAAATCCCATTCCCTTTTTCTTTTCTGCTTCATTTTTACCAGCTACACTACTTCAAATTCCTCTAATGTACCCCTCACGCTGAAGTTGATAGTTTCTTTTACTCTAGTTTCTGATATGTATGTATGTACATATGTATGTATGCATGTATTTACATATGTACATGCACAAATACATATAAAGATAATTTTCTGAGTCTGTTTTGTTCATGGCATGTACATTGTACATGGTTCCAATGCTGAGCACTCTGAATTCGACAACCAACCAATCAAGAAGGTGGCTTCCTGTGAGAAGTCAATTTTCTGGCCAGCAATAATTAATTGCCTCTAATTTGTTGTTTAGTGGAGGGATTTTGTGAAATTCTCTCCCTTCTGTGATCACATATCCATGATGATGCCACTGTTCTGGTCTTCTTTATTCAGTCATTTCTAGGAGAGATGGTTTCATAGTCTGGCTCTTAAAAATCTTTCTATTCCCTGTTCTGAGATGTTACCTGAACCATAATGAAGGAGCTACCATGTAGGGTTGGTTAATAAACTAAGTGACTCCTAAGACAATATAGATGATCAATGTAGTCCTTGATTACACCTCAGACACTGAGAGTGTTTAGGGAACCACTTGCTTACATTACCACACACTTAGGGCACAGATTTCTGATAATGCAAGCTGGGTATGCCTAAAAGCCTCTTTCCTGAAGTCTAGATTATATGGTTCCAGAAAGTACTATGTAAGCTGTCAAGGGAGGGAAACAATTCAACAATCTTACCAGCTGCAACAGCTATGAACCACAACAATTACTGGCATGTTGTAGGCATTTTGATGAGGATTGCATTGAATGTATGAGTTGCTTTTGACTGCAGGGTTCTTTCCTTAACATTAATTAGCCAAACAACAAGTATGGAGGATGCTTACCATTTCCTGCTGTATTTTGTCGGCTTCTTTTTTTATTTTAAATGATTTAATATTGTTCTCATTGAGCACATTTAAATTTTTTCTTTGTAGAATCATCTCTAGGTTGCTTTATTTTTATTTTGAAACCATTTTGAATAGCAAAGTTTTAAAGATTCCTTTCTTGATACACTGATTACGGGGATATAGGTATATATTAAAGCTACTGTTTTTCATGTTAATTTTATTCTGTTACATTTCTGTAAGTGTATTTAAGTTCTAATGGGCTTCAGGCTGAGTCTATAGGTTCTGTTAAGGATCATGTCATATGTAAATAAGGATATTTGATAGCTTCCTTTCCTATTGTATGCATTTTGTTTCTTTTTCTTAGTTTATTGATATAGGTAAGAGTTTGAACATTGCAAAGAGCAAGAGTATAGAGATGGGATAGCTTTCCTGGCTTTCCAGGAAGGGGTTGTTAGGGCAGATGACCTGTTCGTCAGACATGTTACCAGTCAAGATCAAACACGGCATTCTACTGCGCTGTTTCTGTGCTTACGCTGTAAACCGGAGTTATTTCTTTTTTTCCCATCAAGTCTGTTTAGTGCCACATTTATCAAGCTGTGGGCACTGTTTGGAGATTGTAAAAACAGGCCTAATCGTAGTACTGAAGTTGTGTCTGCAGTTTTGTGCACAGGAATGTTGTGATACGCTCAGCTGGAGAACTGTTTTTTAAAGTCACCTTGTTCCAGGCTTGAGTTATAGTGCTATTAACCATGCCTTCCATATTAATGACTCAATAGTATAGAATAAGTTCGGTGCCTTAAAACATTAGCAAACCAAAATAAGATTATGTATTATTTTGCTCATGAAAATAATGTGAGATATTCTCAGGGACCTCTTCTCATGTCTTTGCTCAGAGAAATAATTCACTATGCTAATTCTGTTTTCATGAAACTCTGTAAATATTCTCATTTTTCTTTCATTACAAACAATTCCTAAAATTATTACAATATTTTTTTTCATTATAGATGATCTTGCCAATCACTGACATGCCTATAAAGTGTCACAAAAGTATGGGCCTAATTTATCATAATATATCTTGAGGTTGTGTTCTGTTTTCAAACATATGACTTATTTTAAAGGGAAACTTGGAAACAGTAGAGAACATATATATAAAGCTATGCTTTGTATCTCTCTATGTAGATATGAAAACATATTTATATACATGTATGTATATAGGCATTTGATGAGGATTGCATTAAATGTATGAGTTGCTTTTGACTGCAGGGCTCTTTCTTCAACATTAATTAGCCAAACAACAAGCATGGAGGATGCTTACCATTTCCTGCTGCATTTTGTCAGTTTCTTTTTCGTTAAGTGATTTCCAGGAAGGGGAGACTTGGAAACAGTAGAAGATATACTTTATATCTCTCTATGTAGATATGAAAACATATTTATATACATGTATGTACATAGAGAGATCGTGTCATTAAAAATCACATTACATTTGCATTGTTCATTTTCATTGAGATAAATTCATAACATACTTTCTATTAAACTATGATAATTAGTCTCATTTTACCTGAAATATTTATTTTATGTTTTATTATTGAATTTGACTCCAAGTTATTAATCTTGTATTGCTCCCAATTATTATTAGAGAAATTCATTTTGTTGACTGTTTTACAGTTTGTAATATTCACTTTAGCATTTGAATGATGTTTAAAACATCTTTGTTTCTGCAATGATAGTTTTCAGTCTCTGATTTGAACTTCATTACTAGTGCCAATAGTCATTATAAGAAGTATTCAATCAATGTATTTTTTCAATTGTCTGTGTATAGACACCAGAAGTTTAAAAGTGAAGTTACATTTTAGAGCTGCTGATTGACAGATAAAAATAATACAGACAAAATAATCTATAAAGATATTTTGATAGGACTTCATAATTTCATTTCTGGTATAAAGAGTAGGGAAACAAAAATCATGTGTTTTCCTTTCTGAAAGAAAAATAAATAAACAATAACAATTTATTTCAAAATACAGTCTTCAATCAATACACATACAATTTTGGTTATGTTTCTGTCTGGTATAAAGTTAATGTGTTTATCTAAATTTCAAATGGGAAATTTAAGGAGATCAGTAGTTGGGAAGTATATTCAAACAGGTCCATAACTCTTCAGTCTTTGGAAACATAAGATCACTCACAAAGCCTGAGAAGAGAGAGGGAAGACTGTAAAATAATGTAAACAGATTATAGAAAACAAAAAATAGCCCTTAAAACAAATGGAAAAGTATGCAGAAAATAAAGAATGGAATTATTTGGTTTATAATAATGAATTAATACATTAATTAGTATTTGATTTAGTACATATTGGTGATTTATAAAAATGTGTATAATTGACATGTTTATAAATAGAGTTAACATAACTATACTAAAATATAACTTCAAGAATGGAAAATAAGCAACCATATAAAGTGAAATAAAAGATGATTGATATAAAATAATGAGATAAAATCTTTTTTTTTAAAATGAACCTCATATTTATATTAATATATAGGACTACAGTGCTGGCTCAGTTTAATACCAAAGTTGTTCATGTCATGTTCCAGGGCATAAAAATTTCACATCTATTAATAGAGTCGGCATATATTCACACTAAGGCAGACACAGAGACCAGAAAAAAAAAGGGCACAATGTTTGTGTTCTCTACTGTTGTTACTTCTCTTAGTCATTTTAAGTATTTGCTCCATCAATTATGATCTGTGCCTAAACTTGAAACAATCTTAGATGTGTTAGAATCTTCTAATATAATAATTCACCAAATAAAATCCAAAATAATATAGTTTATGAAACATTTTTGTTTCTTGACTAATAACTAGTCACTAAATTTAGAGTGTTGTTCATCATTTACATTCATATTATCAATGAGTTATGCTAAGAAGTATGTGACAGTCAAAGTAATCCATTCTTTTTCCATAAGTCAATTTACAACATTATTTTGGCCATATTGAAAATGAGTTTTATGTCGTGATTGTAATTTTTCATCAACTTTCATATTCATCCTTATTTTTTCTTTATCTGCATCCTAGTCAATAGTGTCATTGAAATATTTTGTGTTCCTGCTGATAGGCAGAACAGTTTAATGCTATAGCAGGAACACAGTGATGGGAGAATTTTCTTCTTTTGGTGTGGCTCATTCATTCCCATTTGGCAATGACTCCAACAAAACGTTATGTTAACCAACCCAAACTGTATCTAGACCTTCCAACACTGATGCTTGCTTAGGAGAAGTGTTTGATGAGGCAAAGTAATAGATAATGAGTTTGTAATGACAGTAGGTGAAATCTGAGCACACGCAAGTTGGAAGAAACAACCATCCTTTGGTGGCCCATGACAAGCTAGTGAAAGTCTTAATGAATGAGAACTCTCATCAAAGCTGTTTCAGTTTTTATAATATATTTAGTTTTGTATTCAGATTTACAACTATTATCCAGCAATTTCAAGAATTAGTTTCTAACTATTTAGCAATTCATCACAATGTTCTGTGTTCCCTCCTAAATTTACTCATTATGAGTTTGATTTTGCTTAATTTATTCTCTAAAATTTCATTAAAATAAATTAAATTATTTTGTTCTCATTAAAATGAGATGAGAAATGTTATCATGAGATCTGTAAAAGAACATTTTTAATTTCTTGAACATGTTCATTTGCTAATATTTTGTACCACTTCCCTTAATGCTATTACTTTTACTATAAGTACGTATATTTTTATTGTTCTATAATCCATCATCAGATATGGATACAAAATACATTATTTGTTAAAGTGGTGCTTTCCTTTAATAATTTTATTTAAATATATTAGATTATAAATACCCCAAGAAGTTTCCTTACTCAAAAGAAAACAATAATGCAATGCTGTTTTAAAGAAAGCTCCTTTTGTTTAATGTGATTACTTTATTATTATATGATTCATACAAGAAGATACACATGTATTTACTGTAACACAAACAATATCAGTAGCCATTTTCTGTATACCATAAATAAGCATAAGAAAGAAGACAAGGAAGCAATAAATTCACAATGGCTTCAAAAATATTGGAATAAACTAACCAAAAAAGTGAAAAACCTGATGCATGAAAACTGAAAAACATTGAAGCATGCAATTGAAGAGGACACAGGAAGATGGAAAGATTATTTTTTCTCCTGGACTGGTAGGATTAATACTGCAAAAGAAATGTTACTGTACATGTACAATCTATGCATTCAGTAAAATCATCATCAAAAATTCCACCATAGTGCAAGTGATTAAAAATAAATTTACCTGAATAGCCAAAACAATCTTGATCAATAAAACACCCTGATGGAAGTATTAATATACTTGATTTAAAGTTATATTATAAAGTTATAGTAATAAAAACAATATGATGCTAGCATAAAAACAGATACATTTATTAATGGAATAAGAATGATGTCCCAAAAAGAAGTCTTCACACACAAAGCCAATTTTTGTTTTGAAAAGCAAAAACTAAACATTGGAGAAATAAATGATGCCATCATCAGTAAAATGATCCTGGTCAAGTTGGATAGTTACATATAGAAAAATAAAACTGTATTTTCATCTTTACTTTGCCCAAAACTCAATTCCAAATACAGGAAAGACCTCAGCAGAGATCTAATTCCCTCATTCTTTTAAAGGAGTAGAAACCTATAGGCACAAGAAAGGACATTCTGAAAATAAATCAGGTAGCATAGGTATTAGGGCCAATAACTGACCAACTGAACTTCATGGGACTAAAGAGCTTCTGTACAGAAAAAGGCGGTATTCACAGAATGAAGAGAGCCTAGAGAATGGGAGGGCGGATTTCGTTAACTCAGCATCAAACAGTGGGCAAGTACCTAAGTACAATATATAAGGAACTTAAACTAAAACCAACACCCCAAAATCAAAACAACATCAAAAACTAACCATTAAGGAGAAAAGGAAACTTAAATTTGGGATGTGGAACTAAACAGAGAATCCTCAAAATAAGAAAACAAAAATAGCTTATAAATATTTTTAAATGTCCCACATCCTTATATTTCAAAGAAATCAAAATTAAAATTAGTTTGAGATTTTATAACACCCAATCAGATGGGTGGGTTACAAAGCAACAAATGTCAATGAATGCCGGCGTGGGTTTGGGGAATGGAACATTTCAGACTGTTGGTGGGAATTCAAAATGGCAGAGGGAGGTACCTCAGACCCAGAAAGACAAATATCTAACATTGTCTCTCACAAGTGCGTGATAGAACTGAAATTTTAGATATGTACGTTGAAATTTAAATGCTCATAGAACTCTGGAGACTAGAAAGATGACACGGTAGTGAAGATTTCTAGAGAATAGGATCAGAGACAGAATTCTATGAAGGTGGAGGAAGAATGATGCACTAGGAACAGAGGTGATGTGGGGGTGGGAGGCTCAAAACACATCTACCCATTGTCCACAATTTAAAAACTAGAAACAAGAAGCAAACGTAGAGCATCACAAGTAGTCTAAGCTGACACAGAACTCATGTTAACGGCACAAGCCCATCATATAAGGAAAAATAATGCAAGAGGGGCTGGAGAGAGATACTTCAGGGGTAAAGGCCACCTCACCTATTGGTCCTCCAGAGGATCTGGGTTCAATTCCTAGAACTCATGCAATTTGACCTCAAAGTAGTTGATTTGATGGCCACTTCTGGGGCTTCACAAGTACCTGTAATCACGTGCACACATACACACAGATACACATAATTAAAGTAATAGAATTATTGTGTAAAAGTGTTTCATGATTTTAGTAGAATAAAACTTCTAAGTAAGTCATTTTTTTAAAAATTTTATTGATTCTTTGTGGATTCACATCATATGTTCCAATCCCACTTATCTCCCTATCCTCTTGCATCTGCCCTTGCAACCTCATCCCAAAACAAAATCAAATTTAAAAGAAAAAACAGAAACAAAACAAAAACAATCATAAAGAAGAAGAATCTTACCATGGAAGTTGTAGTGTGGTCCACTAAGACACACAGTTTACCCTTTAGTCTGTTCATCTTTTTTTTTATTTTATAATTTGATTTAATTTTACATATCAGCCATGGATTCCACTGTCCTCCCTCCTCTGCCCCTCCCCCTGCCTTTCCCCCAGTCCACCCCCCATTCCTATCTCCTCCAGGGCAAGGACTCCCCTGGGGATTCAGCTCAACCTGGTAGATTCAATCCAGGCAGGTCCAGTCCCCTCCTCTCAGGCTGAGTGAAGTGTCCCTGCATAGGCCCCAGGTTCCAAACAGCCAGCTCATGCACTAAGGACAGGTCCAGTCCCAATGCCTGGGTGCCTCCCAAACAGTTCAAGCTAATCAACTGTCTCACTTATCCAGAGGGCCTGATCCAGTTGGGGGCTCCTCAGCTATTGGTTCATAGTTCATGTGTTTCCACTAGTTTGGCTATTTGTCCCTGGTTTTTTTTTTTTTCCAATCTTGGTCTCAACAATTCTCGCTCATACAGTCCCTCCTCTTTCTTGCCAATTGGATTCCTGGAGCTCCACCTGGATCCATATCTGTCATTGTGCACAAAACTTAAGTCCAAGTGGATCAAAGACCTCAACATAAATCCAGTTACTCTGAACCTGATAGAAGAGAAAGTAGGAAGTAGTCTTGAACACATTGGTATAGGAGATCACTTCCTAAATATAACACCAGTAGCACAGACACTGAGACAATCAATCAGTCAATGGGACCTCTTGAAACTGAGAAACTTTTGTAGAGCAAAGGGCACAGTCAACAAGGCAAAGCGATAGCCTACAGAATGGGAAAAGTTCTTCACCAACCCCACATCTGACAGAGGACTGATATCCAGAATATATAAAGAACTCAAGAAATTATACATCAAAATGCCCAACAGTCCAATTAAGAAATGGGCTATAGAGCTAAAGAGAGAATTCTCAACAGAGGAAGCTCAAATGGCTGAAAGACATTTAAGGAATTGCTCAACATCCATAATCATCAGGGAAATGAAAATCAAAACAACTCTGAGATACCACCTTACACCTGTCAGAATGGCTAAGATCAAAAACACTGAAGACAGCTTATGCTGGAGAGGATGTGGAACAAGGGGAACTCTCCTCATCTTTACTTCTAAGTTTTCATTGGCACTAGTAACTGATCCGGCTCAAGGCCTCTAGTTTCTGCTCCACTGATAAAGGGCTCTCACTGGGGCTCTTCTTGTATATCCTGTATTTGTCCTGTGTCATAGAGATCCTGCTGTTTTGGATCTGTGGGTTCATCCCTGTCACCTGCTCCAACAGTTCATAGATTCAATTAATGTTGGGGTGGACCACCTCATAGCACTGGTTGCTTTCCTTTGTCATTACTATCTGGGTAAACTCTCCAGCACCTCTTTGGCTTGCTCACATAATACAGCCTACAGCAAGGTGTAGGGTCAGTTCTCCTGTTCTCAGGCTGTCGGAAAGAAGAATGGTACTTGCTTAGAGAGAAACACTAGGAAGTCACTGTATTTCAGTTTAAAGTGAATAACTACATGGGTTGAGTTTATTATACAAGACGAATACATTCTAAAAATATTGTATGGAGCATCTGGCCTATAAGAGAAAATATTTTTACAAGCTTAAAGACATACTGAGAATTGTGTGTGAGTGTGTGTGTGTGTGTGTGTGTGTGTATGTGAAGGTAATGTGTCTTAATCAAAAATGATTGTGTTATGTGTATATTTTATGAAAATAATAGAGGTATATTTTCATATTCATATGGAAAAATTGTCAGAAAAGTTTTCATGAAGAAAAATTCCATGTTTCAGAAAAGAATCTGTCTTAGACTGGTTTTCATTGTCCTGTTTTATTTCTTCTGTGATGGATAAAAATAAGAAGAGAACTGAAGTTTAGTAGCTAGTAAGAGAGAGTGCCAGAAATAAAAGTAGTTTATTCAGGTAGGACACACCAGATATGTCTTTAATTATTTTCACTTAGGAAAAGATAAAATTTTACTGAAGAGAATTTTATGCTTATTTTTTTCTGTTTTAATGCTCAGCCTGCCCATGATAATTATTTATATAATATTTTAAGTAATACATGCAGCCCATATCCTATGATATTTCATGGTAAAGTCTAACTTATATCATAAAGGTTGATAGTATCATTTGAATTGGAATTTAAAAAAGGTGTTTCATGGGTTTTTTTTTTCAATGTCACTTTTTTTTTCAAATTTATTACCTTGAGTCCTCAAGTATTTAGGGCAATATACATGCTTTCACAATTTAATTCAAAATCCAGTTACAATTAGGGAATTACTTAATGAATTTGAATATCTAGTAGTGTAAGCTAAAGTATGGACAGTAAAATATTAGATTCACTACTTAAGGTAGTGTGGTTTTCCATAGGTCATTGTGTTTTGTGTTGCAGTCATCAATAAATGTTGGTATGCTTATCAGTTAAGCAATGGAAATAGGAAAGGTTCATTTTTATCTTGTAAAATGTATTTTGCTGATTCCAAAATCATACTGAAACATGCCATCTCTTGTCAATAATATTGAAATCACATTTTTATCAGCTTTAATTTCATACAATTGCATTGCAGAAGATATTCTTTTAATTTATACAATGATTTTATATTCTTGTAATGAATTTTTCTTGGATTCATTTTAGGTTGCAGTTGAACTCACATATATCTATCACACGAATTATTACGGGAAAAATCATATATCTCAATAGGAGGGAGACTGAGTATTTTTATTTTATGACAATATAGCAATAACCTGATGTATAGATTAGTATCTACTTATTTTCAATATTAAATGGCTTTTTAGGTTTCAGAAGTTGTTTTAATAATCTAGAAAAACATTAAACCCATGCTTAGTAATTATATCTTCACTTTTGTTGTGTTTCTATATCTTGCATGTGACATATGGTAGAAAGAAGGGCCTTACACATGAGAGTGAATGTCCAAATGTTGGCTCCTATCACAAACTCATATTTCTGAATAGAGCTTTCCTACAAAAGCTGGTTAATACTGATATTTTAATTACACTCTACATTCTATATCTGATATTATAATCTGATAAGTGTCTGCTTACAATTCATAGTTTATAACCACATAATCATTTTACTAAGAAAAAGCAAGGGAAAGACTTGCATGGTTTAATTGCATACTTGAAGATAAACCAACCAATTGCAGTATCATATAGATTTAATACATTCTGAATTTTATACAACTTGAACATAGCATAAATTAAGAGAAATATACTGATATATTATTACTTTCAAATTTACCAAGATTTCATAATCATTTGGAACAGACACTTTATCAAAATGTTGTCACTAGTTATGACCCATAATGGTTTTAAATGAAAAAAAAGCATTGTTTTGTGCTTATAGGTAATACAAGTGTGTGTCTATTTTCTTATCTTTAATAAGGACACAGGCATAGCATAGTATCACTCACATATGCTTCAAAATTAAATACTTAAGCATAAATCTAATAAAATGTCTGTAAGATGTTTTAGGAAAACCATGAATTTTTAAAGATAAATGGGAGAAATATTTGTCAATAGAGAGAGCCCACGTATGTTAATAGAAAGGCTCAGCTGAATTTTATCAATTTTCCAGTACTTGCAATACCAATAAATTATTTTGTGGTTATTAAATACAAATTGTGATGTTTTTGAAATGTGAAACAATTCAGAACTTCAAAATATCAATGGAAAGTTCAACAACTCACACTATTCTCAGACTTACTCTATGTCTGTTGTAGTACTGAAAATGTAGCCACAAACATCAAATAGAACAGATTAAGTGTAGAAATTGAGTCATAGGAATATGCTCAACTGACCTTTGAAAAAAGAGCAAGGGTAATCATGCATAACAAGGATAGATTACTTTTAACAAACGGTGATAGAAAACCTAGATATTGATATAAGAAATAAATATGCCATATTCCTTTCTAAAAATATGACTCACAACAAATGTAGCTTAAACTATAAAATGACTCTCAAGATTCCAAGCATCTGACATACAAATCAATAATGTTATCACTCTTCAATGTTAGCAAACATAAACTAGAAATAAAAAATAAATATAAATAAAACTTCCTGAAGATAACAGTAGAATATAAGAATGCCCTTAGATTTTTCCAATGATTATTTATGATAGAACCCAGTATGTGAATTTTATGTAAGAAAAAGTGATATGGCCCTATTTAAAATTAAAATATTTTCTATTAAAAACATATTCTCAAGGAAAGAAATCACAAGGCACAAACTGGGAATAAATACTCATTAAACACACACTGATGGAAAAAAAGATTGCTATTTAAGTTGTACAAAGAATACTAAAGTTCAACAGAAAGAAAATAAGGTTATTTATATATGATCAGAAAACTTTAAGAGAAAAAACAGAATAATAATAATAATGATAAGGGACAAAAAATATGAAATACATTCTACCTCATGGACATTGGGTTTGGGTTATTTAAGATTGAAACTGTGAAATACTTGTAAATTTAAAGAGACCCTGACAGAACAAAATAGTGAGAAAGATTTGGATTCTTATTTAATATGTGTAAGTATGCTAAATTTCATAGACCCTCTAGAAAATAACCCAATGTGATCTAGTAATTGTGCCTCTTAGTGTCACACCACGGGAAAGACAAGCTTATGTTTGGCATTGGGATTTTCATTTAATAACTCATGTCTTCTGGGACCATCATTATTCACTCATGCAGGGTAACTCTAAACAAAGTCATTCTAAATTATCTATTGTAATCAGTTTTAACAGTATTAGATTTTACATAGCTTTCTAAGTCCTTAGTTATCCCTCTTTCCCATCATTGTTCTTTCTAATTTTCTCTGTCCAACTCTGCTTAAACCTTGCCACATTGAATATTCCCTCTCTCTACCTTCATATAATATATATGCCAATATACTCAGAACTCTTAAAGCCTCTATTCTTACCATAAACTGTTTCTCACTTTCAGGTTTCTACAGACATTTAATATATTCAACATACAAATTTAAAGTGTTTGAAGTTAAGATTTGCATATGATGCAGAACTTAGGATATTTGCAAATGAGTTGCTTGCCAAGAAGACCCAAGGGTATCCCAAAATAATATAGATTATGGCCATTGCACTTGGTTTCCTCCTGGAACTATATAGTACAGTTCCACTGCTAAAGTCACCATACAGTTTAGAAGTAAGATTTAGAGAAATCAAGCTAGCTAGAAGCTACTTCTCTGCTGGGTAGCACTCATAGATCCAGAAGATACTTTCTCCCATGAAGGGAGAAAAGTCATTCATTGCTTCATCCAGTTATGAACCTTGCATTCTGACATTCCAACTGCCAGGCAAGATATGCCAATCAGTGCAATAGTAAGACTGATACAGTGGGGAAAAAAGGCAACTCTGTTTTGGTTTCTTCCAAAGACATTTTTATAAGAGGGTACTTATGCCCGGGATAGTAGATATGCTTCAAGGCTCATGGCTGGGATATCCATATGGTCTAGTAATAAATTTATTGATTAATTTTGCTAAATGGACATGTCCTCTAACTTCCTGTGAATATTTGTTTATACCCATACCCATAATCTAATGTTGTCCTCGAAGAAACTTCCTTTTGAAGTCAGTGATTATGCATTAGAGACTCTTGCCTAGTAAAGGTACTGAGAATACATGACTTTTATTACACACATACATATGCTCAATCATTACATTACAAGGCCACGGGAATATTATGGAAAAGAGAAGGAAAGAATGTAAAAGTTATATAATGGGAAAGATGTCCACAAAATGCTGCATTTTAGGCATGACATGATAATTTTGTTCTTGATTCCATGGCAGCTATGCTTACCCACAGAGAATCTACCTAAGATTTGCTCATCAATACTCAATCGTGGTTAAGGGAGGGTTTATGGTAACGATTCCCTCCCTGAAGTTGATGACTCTGGGTGAGAACTGATTCATTGTCTCTAGCAGAGTAGCCAGTGGTAAGTTACTTATTTGCCTGTCCACACTGGTGACCCTGATTAAACCCAGTTAATCTCAACCTAAAAGCAAAAATAAAACAAATAAAAAATGCATATTAATGTTTAACTTTAGTTGTCATCTTGACACAATTTAGAATCACCTGGGAGGGAGTGTCTCAGTGCCTAGCAAATACTAATTATGAATGAACTCACAGACAGCGAGGCATTGGGTACATTTTGTTGGCTTGTGGGCATGTCTGTGGAAGATTGCCTACATACAGTTAACTGATGTGGAAAGGCAAAATCCAGTATGAAGAAAGCCATTCCATAGCAAGATGTCTTGAAGTTTAAGTGGAGAAATCCAGCTAAAATCAAGAAGGGAGGGAGAATGTGTATATTCATCTCTCTCTATTCTTGCCTGTGAATATGAGATTACTAGATTTTTTTTAAGTTCCTGCTTTGACTGATCACAATAATTAATGGTAACATGGACATGTAAGCTGAAATAAACTGCTTTATGTCCAAAGTTTCTCTTCATCATGGTATTTAATTATAGCAATAGAAAAAAACCTAGAACATACACCATAAAAATTTATATATATATATATATATATACACACACACACACATATATATGTAAGATGTCTTTTTCATTGAAATACACAAGCACTTATTGGAACCAATATGTGAATAAACCAAAGATTTGAATTGAAAACTGAAAAATAAATTAATTTATAGAATTATGACAAAATTTGTAAAATGAATAAATTTACTTATACTAACAATATAACATTATATGATGCTTAAAAACTAATATATCAAAACGTTGCAACCTGCAGTTGGAAATGACACAGGTTTCCAAAAAAGTATTTTGAAAAACTAAATAAATGCAAAGTTATAACACAGTTATGGCATCTACCATACAACATGCTCAAGAGGGCAAGCACCACGGTGATGTGTAGACTCCTGGCACTTCTAATATTTCCAATGAAAATTTTAAGAAAATTTTCAAAACATTTTTAAATAGCATAAATAAATTCAAAATGACTTGCTTTTGTGATGTTGAGAATTATATGAAGACAGTAGAAATAAGCACACAGTGATACAAACATAAAAACAACTATTTTAAGGTAACAGAACAAATGAATAACAACATCAATTTTTAAGTCTTCTTTACATTATTTGGGGGGAGGGGAAGTTTCCAGAGAAATTCAATAAAGAAAGGAATTTCTCTGATTGCCCTGCTCTTTTTGTGGTAGAATAATTTATCCAGTACAAATTAGACATGTATCAAGATGTCACATATTAATTAACATGAATTTTAAAAAAAGACATTTAAAGTCTTCTATGGAAAGACAGATCTCCCAGGTTTTCACAATAGAGATGAGTGTATCAACATTTCCTTTTCTGTAGTGGCTAGGTGTTGCCAGCTAGGGCTTAGTCAGGCTCAAATCTGGTACAATGTACAAGTCCCATGTCATATGTGTCCCTCCTATCCTGAGCTTTATTTTGTATATGAGAATTAAAATGCCTTCGTGGTGCCATAGCTAGTGCTGTTCCTGGAAACAGTTTGTCTTTGGACGTTTTAAAAGTATTCGCTTCCACCACCAGAGAGAGCTGAGATTCTTTGGTCTGAATTTCCTCTTTATGAGTTCATTGTGTGAAGCTTCATTAGTGCTACCACTAAAATTGTGGGAGTTTCCGCTGCCTGAGAAGTGTTTGTCACCATTGTCAAATCCATTGTCAATATCACCATCCCTGTATCTACCCCTCCCTTGACTAAAGCAATCACAGTGTTATCCTCAACTTATATAGTGATTGACCACCATCTCCTTATCTACCACCAAAGTTTCTAGAACATAAACATTTTGGTATAAAAACTAACCATCTCTTACTTAGAAAGGTTTTTAAATGTGTATCCCTTCAAAATATTCCTTTCTGATTTGTTAGTTTTTACAGCAGAAAATACAACCCAAACTTTCTCATCTCTTTCCACTTCATCTAGTCCTTCCAGTGCATATGCACTGATGATATTGGAATTTGAATCTAATCTTTCATCAAAGCTTGTGTGTAATGTTGAGCCTGTTTCTCTGTGGTTCAATCATCTTCTTTGTAAAATGACTTTTCAAATCTTTCACCTATTTTATTGGGCTATCTACCTGCCTCTGATATCTATGCATTTTGGTTATAGCCATATGTAATCACACCTAGATCTGTTCCAAGTATTTACCAGTGATCATTTTATTTATGGCATCATACATTAGCAAGTCCATCTCTGCTTTATGCTATGTTTCTTTAAAAAATATTTTGAGAATTGTTCAATGGCACATATAAACTGAGTTCATTCAGAACTGTCTTTAATGGCTTCGACTTGTTTTGATATGTGTGAGAATTTGATATTTGAGAATCTTCTTGAGGCTTTCCACTTTGGTTCAACAACTCTTACACCCTACCCTCTCTCATCATCTCTACAGTGTCTGAACAAATAAATTCAGAACCTCTGGAAATCTTGCTATGAGGATATTAGTGCAATATAGTCTGTGGACATAATATACTGCCTAACATGTAACCTGGAAATGTTAATGGTCATTTAAAGCTCAAGATTCTGATGATTTCCACAGGTGTGGAATGATGATTAAGGAGAGTCTTGGAGTCTTAATGGCTAAAACATCAGGACAATTGAATGAAAACATTGGCAGGACTTTCTGTGCCTTATTCACAAGAAAAGGGAAACTGATTTTAAATAAACTATAATTAACAAAGTGAATCTACATTTGAAAGGTGAACCTTTACTCAGAACCCCTATTACAAGCAAAAATGAGTTTCAGGGAGGTCACGCACCTAAGCCTTACAGTGGAAATTATGAGGGTTTTAGAGGAAAAGTTATTATAAAGTCTTTGAGAGTTAGGATTGACAAGAACTCTTAGACAAATAGCGGAAATCAATAACCATGAAATGAACACATATAATAGCCTTCATAAATATCAATACATTCTCATCAAAATATACTGATAAGAAAAAGAATATACAATCTACACACCTGGAGAAAACTTTATCAAACCAAACATGTATAATACCTATTCTTAATTCATTAAGAAGAGAAACAACCCAATAAAATAGGTGAAAGATTTGAAAAGTCATTTTACAAAAGAAGATGAATGAACAGTGATTAACCACAGAGAAACAGGCTCAACATTACACACAAGCTTTGATGAAAGATTAGATTCAAATTCCAATATCATCAGTGCATATGCATTGGAAGGACTAGATGAAGTGGAAAGAGATGATCAAATCTGTAAAGAATGAGGCAAATGAACAATCAAGCAAAGGTGATGGATGATTTAAATAATATAGTCTTTTGATCAAAGGCTTGAATTATTTCAAATATTAATACTAAGATGTGTAATTTCAATCTATGTATAGAGTAAGCTAAATTAAAATGTTCTTCACATTAGACAGGAATATTTATGTGTGTTTTGTTAATGATAGCCTAAAATAGTAAATGTGGTGAAAAGCACAAGTGTGCATCAATAGAAAAGTATTAAACAGTGGCATATTTACACAATTTAATGCTATTCCATAACAAAAAAAATTGGGTATGTTTATCAAAATCAACATAAATATTTACCAAAATTTTTGTTTCCAAAGAAATATGAAACATAAAGTCAACATTTTGTGATATAGCATTACTTTTACATTTATACTAAATACTTTATCACACCAATCTCCATGATATATGTAAAAATATCAAAAGAGCAGTAGCAAGCATATATTGAAAAAGATTGTGAAGCATTCAATGAGGTTTTATAATACTATATACTTCTCTGTGGTCCTTATTTGGGTCTATAGATATTTTCACTTGGCTGTAACAGGAATATCCACTTAAGATTTGTGCATTTTCATATGAAACACAGATGTGTATCAAGATGCACAGGCCTGTTCAAGTTCAAGCTACCTCCAATTGCCAACTGTTTACAAAGGAGATATTAGTTTTCTTCAATAGAATCTTAAAGAGTATTTAAGACAAATTAAGGGTAGGTCCCATACCATTAACTAAATGTTTCTTTGCTATGGAAAAATTCTTTTGTACACTGTGAAGAAAAAAACTTCTAAACAGGTTTCAATGTGTTTAAAAATACACATTCACTTGGGAGACAAAAAAAGAGCATAGAAAGTCTTTAAAAAAAGAAATAGAATAATAAAAAAATAATAAGCTATTTAAGATGGAAAATACATAAAGTCCTGTATGTCATTGTGTTGTCTTGGAATTTTTTGGCTGCTAGGAGACACTGGAATTATAAAAGCTGCTAGATTCAACCAAACTATATATTTCAAAGATATCTTGACTTCAAAATGTAAGTTAAAAGATGTGTTACTTTGGCAGAGAACTAATGCTTTTATTTCCAGAAGAAATGAGAGGCTGTGGGTTCATTCTGGGTTAAAGAAAGTCAGATGCAGATGTCCACAGCCAAGCTCCAGGACAAGCTCTGGGAGTC
>CABHPQ010160665.1:0-27513 GCA_902168405.1 Peromyscus aztecus | reverse complement strand
ATTTAATCTAAGAAGCGCTCTATGGCAGATCATCCAGAAAAAGACCAATAGATAGATAGCTCTCTACCTCCTACCTGCTTGAGGGCTTCAAGACCCAGAAAGGCTGTCCCTGGCTAGACTCAAGGTTGCTGGTCTCAGTGCCAGCAGAATAAAGAGACTCTTGGCTCATGGGGTCAATGATGAACAGTTTCACCCAGCTCCCCAAATGCTCTTTAACAGTTGAACCCTAAACAGCCTGTTTCTGCATCTGCAAAATGTGAATGCTCTACCCAAGGGGCTGGTGTTGACTTCCAAAAGAGGACAGTCTCTACAGATCCAGTATGGTCCACCGAGTGCCCAGGGGACTGGCGAATGCACTCTTTTATCACCCACGAATTTGTGCTGACTCTTGCCCCTTCCCTGTATTATGTAATTGTCACCACCACCAACTGAACAGCTCTCACCCTAGGCCCCTGCTCAGGTGGCCACTGATCGAGCTTGGCCCCCAGACAGTTTAACCTCACTGGGGCCACCTGGTACTTGAGGTACCTCAAGGGCCTTCATAAAACTGCTGGGTGACCACAAAAGCAACCACCAGTTCCTCTGGCGCCCGGCCCAGCAGCGTGCACCCGCCCTGGGGTGGGGTGGGGGGGTGAGTTGGGGGATGATGTAGCACTTTGTCGCTCTATCCTTAGCAGTCAGGGGGCAGGGGCCTTCAGGCAACTTGTCACTTCTTCAGAGAAACCTGCTCAGGTCAGCCTGTGGAAAGCCCCACAGGGATGAGGGTGCTGGGGCTCTGTCCCCTCTCTATGTATTCACAAAAAGGGACTGCCTGCCCGGGCCTCAGATTAAATCTTTGAAGTTAGAATAGCAGTGACTTGCAAGGAAAGAGAATGGCCTCACAGACAAAAGCCTCAGACTGACTCTACCTGGGCAGCCTTAAAGGGATAAAACACAAGCCTGAAAGCTTAGCCCCTGAGGGGGGTCTCCTTAGAAGGATCTTGATCCTTGAAGGGCTTGGACATTTGGGGACAACCCTGAGCCTACATTGATACTTTTGTCTCCTAGCTAAATGTTAAGTCACTCAGAATCTGACTCTGTCTATCTCAGTCTCCTTCATCAACCATCTATCTCTTTCTTAGAACCCCAGAGAGCTCTGATTACTAGGCTCGCCCCAGTACCACCAGACTATGTGGTTAGGGCAGCTGCCCTGTCCTTCGAGTAGAGCCCATCTTGCTTCAGTGGGTACAAAGCTGGGAATAAACATTTGAGCAAACCCACAGGAGCATACCAGCAGTGGCCAAAGGCCACATGGAGAAGCTCAAATTGGAAGGAGGGGGCTCTGGGGCTCTGAGCATCACTGATCCCTGGTAATGGTAAGAAAGGCATACGGATGACCTTGAGTGTGTGTGTCAAGGCAAGAAAGGAGACTGGGGTACCACACAGTCTCAAAAGGATATTCGACCATCAAACAGTTCAGAGCCTGAAAGTCAAAATGAGAAGCCATAGAGGACTGAGGATGGCTGTGGTGCTCAGTACCTGCCTTCCTCGGAGAACATGGTGCTCATGTCTTCTTGTAGGAGGATGACATGGGGAAGATGAAAAGATCTGTTTACATCTCTGAAGGTCCGGTACTGAGGGTTAATGGCAAAATTCCCATGTGATAACACCCCTGAAGAAGGAAGAGAGGGGGCCAGACTATGGGACTTCCCATGCCTGGCTGATTGGCACCATGGCTCTGACTGCTGTTCCTGGGTCCAGAGGGAGAAGTAAGAAAGAAGAATGATCAGATGAAAAGGAGCTGGGGCTTTACAGACAAGGCAGGGGCTTGAGACGGTCTGGGAAAGATGGCGACAGGCAGGCTACTGTACACAGCAAGTACAATGAAAGGGCTAGATTCCAGGAATGAACACACAGAGCTCCTGAAACTCCACAGTGCAAGGGCCTTCAGTGGTGCTGTCTGGTGGAATGAAATGGCCCCTGAAGCCTTCCCACATGACCCAGAAACCTCTGCTGGCCTTGACCCTGACAGCTTCACTGGAGGTATTTTTTGCTGTCATATCACAGCTTGCAAGTCAGATCCAGCCCCAAGCTTTGGTTGTTTATCTGAAGGGAGAACACTTCAGAGAACCTCCTCTTGGTTAATCTTTCAGACAGGGTGAAGAAGGACAGACAGACAGCAGGTTTGTGCCATGACATGTTTGTGGTACACACCACTTTCAGAAGCATGGACTGTCGTTTTCTCTGTCCTGCTTGCCTTACCTCCCTCCTGGTGCTGGAGGAGATGAGGGCCAGCAGGGAAAAGGTAGAGAGAACTATCCCTACTCCAAGTGTGTTTACTGACCACTGATTGTGTGCTTTACTTGATAGACAATCTAAAGAAAGGAGGTTTCAGGTCCAGAGCCCAGCGCCTAGCATCCCAGCCCCAGGAGTGCCTGTTTCTCTCTACTGATGGGGTCCATCCATGACAAGTCATCAAGATACTCTGAGCCTCAGTTTCTCATCCTTGAGAAGAGGGATGATCTCACCCTGCACTCTTTTCACAGCCTGCAGACTGGAGGTAAAGAATACAGTCGCCGGGCGGTGGTGGCGCACGCCTTTAATCCCAGCACTCGGGAGGCAGAGGCAGGCGGATCTCTGTGAGTTCGAGGCCAGCCTGGGCTACCAAGTGAGTTCCAGGAAAGGCGCAAAGCTACACAGAGAAACCCTGTCTCGAAAAAACCAAAAAAAAAAAAAAAAATACAGTAAACACAGGAAGCAGGCTTGGGTACTGAATCTAGTGAGGCCCACAGCATTCTTGGTCTCCTCATCTTCCTTGCCTTCCCAAGCACCTGCTGTATTAAAAGCATAACATTTGCTTTGCTGTTATTATTACTACAACTCTTACTACTATTTGAGACAGCATCTGTATTTCAGGCTAATTCTGAACTCCCTGTGAAGTCAAGGATGACCTTGTTTTTCTTATTCTCCTGCCTCTACTCACCAAGTGCTGGTATTATAAGCATGCACCACCATGGCTGGTTTATGCATACAGAACTGGTGACTAGACCAGGAGGTTTATGTATATTTGGTACATAATCTACACAGTCTACTGACTGAGCTACATCCCCAGCCCTTCTTATCTGAGTAAGGAAGCCAGCAGCCACTCCTCAAAGCAGAATGAGCTTTACTATGCAAGTGGATCCATGACCCCATATGAGAAACCTCAAGGCCATGTGGCCTTTGGCATTCAGAATGCTTCCCATTTAGAACGGTAAGCAGTTGCATGCATCAGTATTATTTAACATCCCCAGTGGGACCTGGGGCAATGCCTTGCAATAAAGCACAGTGATATTTCTGCAGAAAAATGTATGAACATGTGCACGAAGTGAAATAAACAAGGGCTATAAATAGCCCAGTGTCAGTCTGGGTCAATTTTTGCTGCCTAATAAGTTCAGGTCAGGCCAGTTGTGACAGCCAAATAAGTTATCAATTGTAGACTTTCCAAGTGCTTGGGCCTTTAGGATTACAGAGGGGACCTCCGTGACAGATGAGAGTCTATTGCCCTCCATTCTCTGTGCTAAGGGCACCTAGTTGATGCGTTACCAAGGCCACGGGTGCAGGTACTCCTTCTACCCTTTGTACTAGAAGAGAAGCTGAGTCCTGAACAGGAAGCTGCGGGAGGATGCATGCTGCCTAACTTCAAGACTCAGGTTCTGAACCTCAGTGTCTGACTAATGCCTATGGCTACCAAGCGGGGAGTTGTAAGAGTCAGTCTAAGAAGCAGAGTAGAAAAAGGAGAAAAACCTCCCTTCGTTAGGTTAAAGTCACAGGAACAAGGAGAGCAGCCCATTCTGGATTTCTATACATACTTCCTTCTAACCAGGAAGAGCCACAGTCCCAACATATGAGATGTCAGGAAACAAGACAAACTGCTTTCTTCAGCTTGGTGCCAGGGGATCGAGAGTCAAGGCTTCACTAGACTGGTGTCCTCATCAAAGATTTTAGCTCCTTGCCTTGTCCCCAGACTGGCTCTATCAGTGTCCCTGACTCCATAGTCAGGTTTACCTTCTAATGGAGTCAACGAAACATGTTACTCCTTTAAAAAAAAAATCCTCTAGAGTTTTTGCTGAGGACCTGAACACTCTGACTTTGGCTGCTAGACAGCGTCAGTGTACTGCATAGCCCCCCAGGTCAACTAAAGCCAGTGATGTCATTCCACAGGCTCAGGTTCAGTGCCCGATTTCACCACAACCTGTCTCCCACTGTCGCTCTCCTCCCTTCGTTAGGTTAAAGTCTGCTGGAATTGAAGAGTTTTATCTGGTCGTCTCCCCAAAGGACATTGGTTGATGCTCCCCAAGACAAAAGCGAACCCATGTGTTCTTCTCTTGGAGAATGTCCCACTTCTCTTCTCTAGAGAACTATTCCCTAGAGTTCTTAGTGCCTCCAGAATTCTAGCATCTAGTGGGCCCACTTTATTCAAGGGGGCAAATTGGATCCCATTTTACTCGGAATTACAATTTTTTGCCGTGTGGTGTGTGGAGTTGGATGAGGTGATACTGAATGAATGGGTGTCACAGAACGAGGGCCTCGAGCTCAGGCTAGGACCTAGCTTAGTTCTGGAATGAGGCGCCATGCAGGTCACCACTTTCAAAAAACTCTCAGCCCGGGCAATTCTCAGATGACAGCCAGAGTGTTGGGGTGTTTCCTAACAACTCGCATGGGTGACAAGTAGGGAAGGAACCACAAAATAAATCTACTGTTTCTTTTGTCTCTGAACTGTTCAAGGTCTCCTCTTCCTCCCTCCTCCCATCACAGTATGTACTCACCACAGCATCAGTAGCCTGTGGCCACCAGTCTAAGAATGTAGAGCTATGCCAAAGAAGCTTCGATGGGATCGATCAATGCTGATGGGCCTATAAGTAGGTTTCTAGGGCTATTTTCTTGACACTGAGTGACAAGCAATGGTTTTCTTGATTTGATCTTGATAATCGAGTCACTGGGGCGGGGTGGGGGAGAGGAGAAAAGCTACAACTCTTTGTGGTAGAAGAGGCTTCCCATGGGACATCCAGACTCTCTATGATTCTTTAAATTAGTAGCAGAGGTAGCAGAGTCAAGTTCTGCATTGCATCACAAGTCAGGACTGATCCCTCTCACCCTCTGGGCACTCAGCAGATCTGCTAGCCATGGGCAGCTGTGGACCAGGAGATCCTGTTGACAAAGGGCTCCCCTAAGCATTCTACACCATGAGTGTGGTGTTTAGACAATGTGTGACTTGGTATGTGTGTATTTACATAAGTATGCATGTGTCTGTGATGTGTGTATATGGTGTGTCTGTGGTATGCCTCTGTGATATGTATATGAGTGTGACATGTGCATATTATATCTATATGTGCATGTGTGTTTGTGTGACATGTGTATATGCTATGTATATGTGTGTATTGACATGTATATATGATCTCTATATGTGTATGTGTTTTTGTATATGAGTGAGTATGTATATGTATGTAGTGTGTACATATGATGTGTGTGCATGTGGCATGTGTATATAAGGTGTGTATGTATATGATGTTTATGTGCATATGTGTGTACAGTGTGTATGCATTTGTGTATGTGGCATGTGTATATGATACATATGAATACATGTGTGCGAGTACATGTGCCATCTAGCACATGTGCATTCCATGACATTTGTGTGGAGGTCAGAGGACATACTTTTGGAGTTGCTTCTTGTTTGGTTGCAGGATTTCTCTGGTTTCTACCACTTCATCACACAGCCCAGGTTAGCTGGCCCCTGAGCTTCTGGGCGAGTCTCCCTTCTCTACCCCATGTTGCTGTGCGATCACTAGGGTTACAAATGCATAGCGCTATATCCAGCCTTGAAAACATGGCTCCTTTAGATCCGAGCTGAGGTCATGGGCTTGTGTGGCAAGTGCTTTCACTACTGAGCGTCTCCAGGCCCTTTGATGCATTTTGACATTCATTAGAGCTTTGATAATGTACACGAGTCAATGCCATTGAACCAAAGCCAGTCTAAAATACAGTCCCCTTCTCTCTGAGTCTGTCTCCCCTGCAGTCACTGAGAGTCAAGTTCAATGCAGCATACCCACAGCTTTGCAGTTCTTACATCTATACTAAAGTCCTGCTGGGGGACAGGCCGTAGGTCTCCTGGTACTACACAGATGACTAAGCCCGAGCCAACGCTGGCTTCCAGGTCCTCACCATCTAGAAGGAAAAGTGGAGGTAGATATAGTGTCGTTCCTGGCGTGGGACCTCTTCTTCCCTCACTCCCTGGGCCACTGACCATTTCCCAAGCTGTTCTTGAGTGTGGGCAGCTTAGACACGCCTTGCCTTCTGGAGTTTGGGCCGCTCCAAGTAGGCGTCCTTCTGCCTGTCACTAAGCAGAGATGACATGAGTGGGTACAACTGACATGTTTCTTCCTTTTGGAAGTGTGGGTGCCTGCAACATTTTCTTCTCTTCCTCCTTCCAGAAGTGCAGTGGGTAGTGTGCCAGTGAGGAGTGGGTGGATCCAACCAGCATGGTCCAAATGGCCACCCTGACTTCCCCACATCTTAAGCGTCTATGCTGCTGCTTTGGGGCTAGTGAGGTCCCTCAATATGCTGCTGACATTCTCACCCACATTGGGAAGGGCTCAGAGCACTGCCAGAGCAGGAAGCAGACATCTCACAGATTCTTCCTAGCCATAGAATGCCAACACCGTCTAAGGCTAATACCAGCACACACAGGAAGACAGCTAAAAGCTCCTACATTTGAATAGCTCAGCCTTATTTCCACTGCCGCGCACTCCTCCTGGGAATTTTCCAGGATCTCCATCCCAGTGTCATTAGCTCTCTGCATTCATGGCCACCATGCCTTTTATTCTTACCTTCTTTTGCTGTGATACAACATGGAAAGTTGTGCTTCTGGTCTTCATTGGCCTTCAATCCCTGACCTTTGTTAGGTGGAAGACTGAGTGACCTCATCGTGCTCAGTGCCCAGAAAAACTGGAAGCACGTAGTAGCTGCTTCACAAATATTGTACAATTAAAATGCACACAGTAAGTGTTTCATAAATATTGTGCAATTAGAATAAGATGTGGTGTTTTGTTGAAGGAGCAAAGATATTTTAAATTTCATTAATTCAAAACTGAGGGTTGAGGTTAAGCCAGGCCTCTAAAATCTCTTTTCCAGCTCATAATACCATTTGAAAGCAAATGATGTATGATCTTAGTCAAGACTAGAGATGTGTTTCTTGTTCATTGTCTGTAGAATGAAGATCAGATAATCCTAAGAATCTGTGGAAGAAACCATCAGCCACAACAGGGGATGGGTGGGGAAGAAGGGCGGGGCCTCAGTGCCCTTTCTGTGCAGTGAAGTCAAATGTGTTTATTGTATCTGGTTCTTCACGTCGATCTCAGGAGCAACTATCACATAACGAGTGCAGGATGTAGGGAGGGGTTTCTCTCTGTCCTAGATGCTGTGAGCTTACCAACTGACATCCCACTCTGATAGCTTATTTTTAAGGCATCATGGTGAGGGTGCACCATCTATGGCTTTCCTCAGGATGTTCTGTTTCACTCTGAGCATTGCATTTCAAGGGAATCATCTTTGCTAGGTCCCAGCTCTGTCCTTTTCCGGGCCAGAGCTTCGATTTTCTCTTTGGGATTCCCTGGCAAGCAGATAGACAAGGAGAGAGAAGACCCTAAGAGAAAGGATGTTGGAGCATGCTTGCTGGGCAAACTATGTGCAGAGATGAGCATGGCACTGTCAGGCTCCAGCACCCCGGAGCTGGGAGGTGGCAGATCTACCACCTGGCCAGCTTTGTGCTTTGATGTGGAGACTCTTGGGTGAAGTTAAGCTCAGCTTACCTGCATCTGTTACCTTATAGCCCACATGAAAGAGCTTGAAGCGACATGCCTCACCCTAGGGTGACTCGCCCTGAAGTTATTTGAGGTGGGCTTGGTGACTGCCTGGTTGGCACCTCAGGCAAGATCTATGCTCTCAGGCAACTTCTTCAAATATTGTAGTTTTTACCCCTGAACCATACAGGATTCTCAACTGAACCTCCCTTTCCAGAAATGTACTCCATATCATATAACACCAAGACTGGTCGTAACATAAATGGATTTTATTTAGCTTTTGAATTCATTTCTGAGTAAGTCTAGGGATCAAATCCAGGGTTTCGCCCATGCTAGGTGAGGACTCACTAATGTGCTGTTATCTCCACCCCTGTTTGTGAATTTTGAAAACAAATGCCTATTAAGTGCACAAACCAGACCTTCCTCTTCCTGTGAAAGCAGTGAGATAATCAGGGACCCCTGCTGGAAGCATAGGTCAGACCCTGGGTGACACACACTCCCAGCTTACACTTTGCTTTTTCTGTGACTCATGTTTCATCAGGAACCTCAGTGTACAACTCTCTGCAGCATCTTCCCAGCCCCAATTCCATGCCTTGGAGAGCTCCTGGGGATGATTGACAAGTCCATCTCACCCATTCTTTGCTTCCTGGAATCACAGAGTGGGCTCCAATACCAACCTGAGGAGCACGCTCTAATCTGGGCATGACTGGCTTAGGAATAACTTGTTGCATTAAATGCACAGAACTCGGCGCTCCTAAAAAGCCAGAGGGCTAGGTCAGCATTGCACCACTCTCATGGGAAGACATGGCTGCCTCTGTTCTAGAACCTTGGGAAATGGGAATTCCTTAGACATCAGGCTTCAATATTCATGACCACCGGCCACCTGGTAAAATTCACTCTCACTTTTAGTTGTGGTTGACCATCTCTGCAAACAGCGAAGATCCACCTGGAAACACTAAAAGAATCCACTGTAGACATCTGGAAAGCAGACCATTCAGTCTTTGTGTATCTACCTCTTAATCCATACCTTCAGTCACCGTGAGTACCTCAGATAGCTGAGCACCCCTCTGCTCCCAGCACACTAACTTGGCACTGAAGATGCAGAATTAAGAAAAATGTTATTTTTATCTCCAAATAACCTAATCATAAACCAAACTTATAGGTTATTATCAAGACTAAGGAGCAATGATTTCTGTCCGCACCCATTCTCTTCTTCAGTTCTCAAATGTCTTAGACTCAAATCCTTCTACTACTCAACGACACTGAAGATGATCCTTTGCTCCTCTGCCCATAGAGACAAAAGAAGTAGATAGGAAGGCCCGACTAGTTATCCTCAGGTGCAAAGGGTGGTCTCTGGTCTCTACCTGCCATGTGTGGGTCTGTGAGCCAAGCAAGATCTGTACTGACCTTCACTTCCTGGTGTGACATGGGCCTGCTGGTTACTGCTCCTGCCACCAAGTCAGAGTATATATTGATATGTGAGAGAGTTCTGCAAGGCTCCAAAATAATGCAGATGTGGAACAATGATAACAGACTGTATCCTGGAGCCCCGTAGAAGCCAATTGGATGTCAGGGTGGAAGATCATAGGAGGTGATAGCCATGGCTATAGGTCCTTTGGCCAATCTTGAGAAAATGCAGAAGACTCTGAAGGACAATCAGGAAAACATGTCAACATGGAAGGGAGCTGCCAACCCCCCCTGATGACCCATTTCTGGGAGATGAGAGAGCTCATGGGCCCATGAGAACTGTGAATCAAAGGGAGTAGCTGTAGACCTCAGCAGGTGGGGCCACAGCCCAAAGAAGAAAGCTTGCCACAAGCCCAGAAGCCGCCGGGCACAGACGCTCTTCTTCAGCCTGCCCTTCTGAAGATGGCCATGCATATTTACATCTTATCGTTTCTTCTAGAGAAACGAAAGAGCACCCATCTGCCCAACCACACTCCGCTTCCAGGAAACCGAAATGAGAGCGGATGTTGTCTCTCATGGCTTGCTTTCGTTTTTTGTGCTTTCCTTTCATGCGGGACTCTATTTTTGTTATTGCATTCTTACAAGATACTCTTGGAGATATTTTCTTTTCTTTTTTTCTCCCTATGCCCCCCCCCCCCCCCCCCCCCCCCCCCCCCTGTCCAAAGTCTTGCCCCACAGAAGGAGAGGCAGATACTGAGGAGACCATTTAGTCAAACTCAAGTCGCCCTGCACGTTCCCTCACAACCCTTCAGAATGATGCCCAGAGAGCTGCTGTGGAGCTGAGGCCTTGTACCATAGGTGCTGTTTGACAGTTGTCGAGCCTGCTGTGGGACACATGGCCTCAAGAGCTTTCCATTCTGAGTCTAAAGGGAAGAGAAGTGAGATGAAGCACCTCCCAGTGCCTGCTCCCATCCCTTCAGCTACCTTTTCATAGCCCTCGTCTGATCTGACTCTAATTGTCTTCACAGACTTGTTATGGGGTCATTCCTCCTTTTGGAAGTGAGAGGAGGTTGGCAAGTAGACACAGAGACCCAGGAAGAGAAGCAGGATAGGGCCAAAGAGCTTCCTAACTGCAAAGATCATACTCCCATCCTTCTTAGAGAGAAGCCTTAAGGACATGAGCTGTGAAGGTTTCCTGCATTTCTCCAGGATCCTGCACTCAAAAAGTAGATGTTAATTTCAAGGTGTTTCCAGGCTCTGGGATGCTGCTGTGTCCTGCCGGACACATGAAATCTAAGTCATTTGTGCCCCCATCCTGGGATTATTTTAAAATATGTTAACTCTTGACTTGCCAAAGCCCTGTAGGACTCTTCACTGTGCATGGTAACTTGTTCCTCCAGGGAGACCCAGTCCCCAGCCTATTATCAAAGATGCACAGGTCTGCAAATACAAACACATAGGGGACATGACAAGGAGGTCATTCCCAGACAGTCCTGGGAAAGACCTCCAGAGCTGATCCTTGCTCACAAACACAGCTTTGGGAGATAGGAAGCTGTTTGGGACATTCCAGCCAGGGCTAGGGAGCATCCCTTGAATGCAAGGAGAGGGTCAATGCCAGATAAAAATGCATATGAAATATCTTGCAATCCATAATGTCAATGCATAGAATCATAGAACATTCTAGAACATCCACAGGACAAGAGTTAGTACCTTAGAATGTTCTCTCACACATTGCTCATACATTGATCCAGAGTGCCAGGTCAAACATCCTATCCCTCTATTTCCTGTTCATACAAATCCGTAACCCATTCACTCTATCAAGTCCTTGCTTATATGGACTGTAGGAAGCTATATCCTGGAATCTTGATCCTCAAGGTCAAGGTAGGTCATCTGTTTCAGGACAGACGACTGAACTTGTCACCTTGTAAAGAAAAGCTTATAGAGAGTGATCAAACTCCTAGACTCCAGCTTCTGTCTTTAAACCACTCTACTACACTGACAGTCACCATTGCCTGGCAAGGTGGCCTAACTCATTTGCTGGAGTTTCATTTCTGTTGCTGTGATAAAATGCCCCAACCCAAAGCAAATTAAGGGAGAGAGGGTTTTATTTCAGTGTCCAGTTCCAGATTATAGTTCATCATTGTAAGTCAAGGTAAGAACTTCAGAAAGTTAGTCACATCAAATCAACAGTCATGAGCAGAGAGAAGTGAATATGCATGCCTTCTTATTTGCTTACTTGTGCTCAGCTAATGGTCTCTACTCTTACACAGTTCAGGACCCCCTGCCTGAGGAATGGTGTTGCCCACACTGGACTGGATCTTCTCACACATCAATTAACTTAGTTAACACAGCTCCCCACAGGAATGTCTGTAGGCCAACCCAACATTGACAGTTCCTCAAGGAACCTCTCTTTCAGGTAATGCTGGGTTGTTTCCAATTGAAAATTAAAGCTAAACATTGCATCATCATCATAGAATTTGTGCAATGGTCTCTCCTGACACAAACATAAGATCCCTTCCTTCTTCCTTCTATCCTTCCTTCCTTACCTTCCTTCTTTCCTTTTGCCTGTGAACAAATACTAAGCCACTTGGCTCAATAATAACACTGGGATCACAGTGTGAGCAAGATGGACCCGTGTTTGGCCATTAGGGGCCAAGGTTGGGAATCAGCACAAAGAGAACAAGTGAAGCTCCCATCCATCAAGCAGTGGCATCAGGAGGCTAAGGGGACGCCCATTTAACTGCAAAAAGATGAGCAAAAAGAAGCTCAGCCTTGCCATGGACAGTTTTAATCTTGTGAAAAATCCCCACCAAAGTACATGTCTCTTCTCTCCAAAACTGCTACGAACTTAACCACCCAGGGTTGTAGGCTAGCCCTTCAGAAACACCACCAAAAGTTAAAATGGGGGGAGGGGTCTGTGAGGTGGCTCAGTAGACAGAAGCACTTGCTGCCTAGCCTGTTGACCTAAGTTGGATCCCTGGAAACTACAAGGTACAAGGAGAGAATCAACCGCCACAAGCTGTCCTCTGAGATCCACAAGTGCACTATGCATACATGTGCTCTCTCTCTCTCTCTCACACACACACACACACACACACATACCCACAGGCACACACACACACACACACACACAAATAAATACATTTTAATAATTATATTAATCTATTAATCTAAGGTCTGGGTTAGCTTTTAAATGGTCATTCACATCTTACAGCATGGGAAACGGTCTTGCTGACTGAGGATACTCCTCACTATTGGGTCCTCAGGTCCTGATGAGTAAACTAACTCTCTGTCCCCATGACAGAGCTCCTCTGAGCTCCTAGAATAGGTCTGGGCCAGTGTCCTGGGCTTTCTGACATCAGGATATAGGAAGGCTGATTTTCTTTTGCTGGCTTGATGTTAAACCCACTTTAAGAATCTTTCAAATGTTTAGTCTACTCCTTCCTTAATGGTTGGGAAGCCACAGCAAAAGGCAAGAAAAGCAAGAATAGAAAAGTGTGGATACACATTTTCACTCTCCCTCTCGGTCACCAAATAAAGAGGAAAAGCAAATAAACAAAGTAAAAAAGAACCTCTCAACACCCCAGGGACTGTATTCCAGTATCCTCTGGAAGAATAGAGGGCCACTCTGCTGACCTTGGGCTTGGCCGAGCATTGGTCACAACTGTGTGCTTGTGATGGTTTGACTTCAGGGTGCAATAGAAAACAGAAGACATTTTTGAAGACAGAGAAAACTTTTTTTGTGTGTGTGGCAAGGGAGAAGAGAAAAGAAAGGTTCATTTTAAGGCCAGACAACAAGGAATTGATCTTTATTAAACAACCAAACAATAGTGATGCTCATCCCTTGACTTCTTTTCTTAGACTCCTCCCTGTGTGTCAACTCTTTACTCCTCATGGCATGTCTGGATCTCCAGCGACGCTTCTATGGCAGTGGACCAGTGGGCAGGCGTGTCCATCTCTGGCATCCACGACTGTACATCGGTGTGGAGTCTCCTAAGAGGAACTTCCCCCTGAGACCTTTAATTCTTCTGTTGTGTGTAAATGCATCTCAGGTGGAGGAGGAGAACAGATCCCAGAGGCAGGTCTGGTTTTGTGACTCCAAGTTATTGACACCCTACTTCTCGTCTGATGAGGGGAAGGCACAGAATAAAGGAATTCACTCATAGTGCTGAAGATCTGCAAGAGAAGATTCCATAAACAATCGAACTCCAAAACACAAACAGCAATTGAACCCCAAACCACCCACAATAGCATCGTTGAACAGAGAATACTCCCACTTCCAGCATAGACATCACCATTTTCTGAAGGGAAGATGCTCAGAAAGTATTTTGAATCAGTTTTTAAAGTAGCAGTGTTTTCTTACACAGAGAAATGGATGGGAGCAGAGGCCCTGGCTTGGCATCTTCTTCCTCAGGAGCAAGTTGTCCCCTATCAGTGTGTTCTCAAAGGAGTCAGCTGGGAGCGGTTTCTTAGGTCAGATTTCACTCTTATGTTCTTATCCCACAAAAAAAAGCCCTTCTGAGGACTCAGCGCTCAAGCAACTGCTCATTTTAACACCTTACATGTAAGGAAGTCAGCATGGTTTGAGAAATTAACACCTGGTCCAGCAAGTGAGCCCTCAAACCAGTTCCCATTTGCCAGCCTGTAATAGATGAAGCATTTCATATCTATGCTGAAGGTGTGGAGGCTCCCCCCCACTCAGGAAGCTATAGTAGGTAGTTTGGGGTTCAAGTGCCCTTGAAATCCTCTCTTGCATACCTTCAGCACCACGAGTGAACTCCTTCAATCTGTGCCTTCCCCCATCAACTCACGAGATGCTTGGAGAGCAACATGCAACTTCTCAAGCTGCTGTGCTTTGTGACAAACTGCCAAGAGAAGACTTCATCGTCACTCATGACTGGTGTGTGTGTGTGTGTGTGTGTGTGTGTGTGTGTGTGTGTATGTGTGCATGTGAAGGTAGACATCATATAAGTTCCCCATAGAAGTTCCTCAGTTGGTCTCCACCTTATTTCTATTCAGTATTTATTTATCTATTCATTTGAGACAGAGTTGCTCACCTAACCTGGAGTTCAGTACTTGGTTGACCAGTTGGCCATTGAGCTGCAGGGATCTGCTTGACCCCCACCAGAGCTTCAGTGACAGAGGCAAGACATCATCTTCAGCTTCTGATGGGATGCTGGGGTCCAAACTCAAGCCCTCACATTTATGCAAGCAAGCACCCTGTCAGCTGAGCCATCTCCTCACCCTATGATCTGCTTTTTATGAAGATCCAAACACAGCCTCAGGCAGGGTTTAAATGGTTTCCCTCCCTCATGGGGTGGGTCTTAGACAAATACGAGCATATGTGGTTATGAAGCAGATTCATCTGAACAGTTCAGTCCCATCTTCCAGGCACCACTTTAACCCAAGGTGCTGTGCTGCCGGGGACAGCAGCTTTTCTAGCTCTGTTTGAGGAAGAAGGAGGCAGCCAAGCCCTTCACAACCACCTCTGTGCAACAGAGCTTTGGAGAATCATCTTATTAAATACTTTTCTAGCCACTGCAACACCAAGCACCCTGTGTGACCACAGTGAATAAAAATATCGAAGCACCCAGGAGGCCAAAGACAAGCCTGTGAGGATGAGATGGATGCCACAGGCAAGTCAGAACATGTTTCCAGACCCACACAGTCCATTGGAAGTCAGTCTAAAACCTGTTTGCTTTTCCCTCTTACACAGATATCACACACACACACACACAAACACACACACACACGTCCATTTACACATGCACATGCAGACACCTGTATACACACACACATTTTCACAAAAATACACAAGCACATACCTACGTACATATGGAGACATAGACATGTGGACAATTGTACATATACATACATGTATACACATATATACAGAGACACACACTTACACATGTATACATATGCACATAGACATACAACCACATATATACAGAAATACATATATAGATGCATACATATGTACACATAGACATACATGTATACATACACACAGAGACACAAATGGATACACACACACAGATACAGGCACACACACAAAGACACATATAGATACATAAATGCACACACATATAGACATACACAGAGATATATGCATACACACCAGCATATATACACACATATACATATACACAGATATGCACATAGACACAAATGGGCTTGCACACACACACACACACACACACATATATGTACAATGCATAAGACATACACACACACAAAAACACACCTGTATACATATACACATACAGACAGACACATAGACACAAACACAGATTTATGTGCATGCATACATATATACACACAGACTCACGCAGATACATACAAACACAGATAAACATATCCACACAGAGAGACAGACACTCCTCAAGCAGTACAAGTTTCTGTGATCTTGGAGAATTAAAGGTGAGGTGACATTTTCTCATCAGAAGGGACGTCCCCTGGCTTCTGTCACAAAGGGAGCCAAGACCTTAAACTACACCAGTGTTTTCCTTCTGTCTTTATTCAAATTACATAATCAAAGCTACGTTTGGCTCTTGGTGTCTGGGGGGAAGCAGACTTGAGTCTACACAGCTGTGTGTTCAGCTCCTCGAGGCTGTGGAGCCATCAATGGGGCACCTCACATGAAGTTCAGAGCTGTGTTCCCTCCTCCTTTGTGAGGCATGGATGACCCTGATCACCTGGTGTGTTCAAGTTTGAGTCCTGACTCTTTGGCCCTACAGAATGCCCATGACTGTGTTTCTGCGCCTCCCATACCCACTGTCCTCTGAGATGCGGTACCAAGTAAGGGAGGACACAATTAAGAAATCACTTGGGATGTGGATGTCCACCAGGAATGTGAGCTGCTGCAGGGCCCACTTCTCACTGACCTGGAGGACGGTAGCACCAGAATATGTGCCCCCATTAAAGTACACACCGCTCCATCAAAATGTAAGTAACTCAGCTAAAGGACAGCGACCTCATTGAAACGTGTCACCTGATCAAGACTGTCTCACTGTTGCGTCCTCCTGGAAGGCTTCTCAGACTCCCAGTGGGAAGAAGTCTGCCCTACATTGTGGAGCCTCTCAAGCCACCTCTCTTCAAGGGCCCTGACCACCACTGCCAGAGAGGGTGGCCCTGTCCACGGGTCCTGCCGGGTCGTCTGGGTACACATCCACCGCTCTGGTGCAGTGCCAGGTACACAGAGGCTCCCTGCTCATATACCTGTCAACTGCTCAGGAATGTGGAGTCAAGGCTGACCCTGGGTGATGGACAGGGCCCAGATCAGTCATCTGGTCAGACTCTCTGTTGTTTCTGCAACTGATCTCCTTCTGAGAGTCCAGGTTCTGGCAGCAAAGCCCGTGGCTGAAGCCTGCAGGGTATTCATCTTTTCGACCCAGAGCATTCTGTAGATCTTTCCAAGAGATGGGCCACTTAAGGTACCCATAACCAACCAGAACTTCACCCTTTCCCTCTGAAAGCATTACAAAGGAAAAGAAAAAAAATTATCACCTGCCATGAATATCATCCGAAAGAAATATTGGTAGGCGCGGGGTGGTGATGGTGGTGGGCAAATCCTCACACAACAATCCCAAAAAGAAATTCCAGCTTCTAGTATAGACATGATTTAAATTTTCATGAACAAATCATCTGGTTCACACAAAAGCAGCAGCGATACGGGTTAAAAAAAGAAAGAAAGAAAGAAAATAGAAAACACACCATAAGCCACAGGGGGCTGTGTGACCCGACAGGGTTCCCCCCAGGACCCTTCTGACCAGGCTGCAGTGTGTACTCCTTGTCATGGAATACACCTTCTGCTCTGGCTAATTACTTTTTAAAATTCATATCTAGAGCCATGGGCTGTCTCGTGGGATTAAGCACAGTATGCTGTGCAAATTGAAAATAAGATAGCTGTTAGGAATATATGCTTGCCTCTATGATTACCGCAGCAAACAAAGGCAAAACATTAATTTACATCTATTATAATAGAGAAACAAAGCCAGAGACACTCCTAGCATCTCAGGCAAGAGATAGATTGGCAAAGGTGATGTTCTCCAGAGATGAGGTAGGTGATGGGCTGCAGGGGTAAAGGGCTGCTGGGATGGGGTTGAGGGAGTGAGGACTCCTTTGGAGGTTTCCACATTCCTCACCTACTTGATGGGCAAGGAGAGGAATGAGGGTGTGGAGAGATAGGATCATGTCCACCCAGCAAGCTAGGAGCAAAAGGGACTTGGTTTCTCTCAAATTCACACCTGAGTTTCTGACAGGACATGTTTCAGACACGGGGTTTTGCTTTTAATCAAAAGACTGTGAGAATCACAGAGAAATTCATGACAACGTGCACCTTACCCTTCCCTTTATATTTCCGGTGGTCAACGCACGCGCTGCACCCTTTCTACGGTGACAGACACTTGGGTTGTTTTTCCCGGTCACGGCTGAAGACCTTGGCCTTGATGAGGTCCGGAACCCAGACCCAAGTTGAACAGAATAAAGGATGTCACTTAGATTGTCCCTGTGACACCAGACTGGACACAGGGGCTTTGTGGTTCCTAGACAGCCATTCCTCTCTGTTCTCCACTTCTCATCCTGGATGCTTTTCACTCCGGTCAAGCTGTCTGGCCTTGGAGTCTCTCTGAGCTATGAGCAAAGGCAGAGCCTCGCCTACTTGGGGCCTGCCATTTTGCTTTTCCCTAACCCCCCAGGTGGAGGCAGGGAACAAGGTGTTAGGTGTTGACCTGTTGTTGCACCAATGGAGAGCAGGAGGCAACTCATCTGTTCCTATGAGAAGTACCAGGTCCGCCTTCCTCGGTACATGGACCTTGTCTCATAGCCTGGAGCTCTCTATTGTCCTTTCAGAGAATTGCCTGTCTTGAACCAGCTGGGACCCAGGCATTTCTGCCTCTTGCCATTGTCATAGACTGTATGTCTCCTCCTATGTCAGAGCCCGGTTCCCAACACCTGCTGACAGGACAGTGATAATCCTGTTCTTGCAGGGACAGTGCCAATCTCTGCAGAGCTTTAGTGGACCTGGGGCATTGGTGAGGTTTTGGAGTCCACTTGAAGCCAAGTCTTAGAAGACAATTCCCTGGCAGGGATTGAAGGGGACTGAGAAGTTATAAAGTTCTTTGCTATGTTTAATTCTTCCCAGACAAAGAAAAATCCAACCACGTTAATGTTCCACTCAAATATTCGAAGCAGACAGTTTTGCCTCTCAGCCACGCGTGTGTGCCCTTCATTAAGTCCATGGCTGTCCTTCCTCATGCAAAAGTTGTAAGGCTTAGGAGGAACCGAGCTGGATTCCTGTTCCCAGTGTCACCTACTCATTGCAGGACCTGGATGAATCACCAGCTCTCTGACCCTTTGTTTCCTCTTCTGTCCCATGGGCTTGAGGCAAAAGTCTCCATTGCATTCTACCCCATTACAGCCAAGGTTAAGGCTTTGAGCAGTGACAATAATTTGTAGCAGAAACAGGAAGGAGAAAGGAGGACTCCTGGGATAGGAGGGAGTGAGGAGGCAGAGGGTGGGGAAGGTCTCTTTCCTGGGGTCCTGGGTTTTCAAGTGCTTTATCTGGTAGAAATGCAGAGAGCATTTACACATTGGAAATAACTCTGTAAACACAGATAAGATTGTGCCGGCAATACTGTAGCCAGAAACAGCTCACCACAGCTTCCTTTCAATTAACCATTTAAATCACAGCCCATACAAACCCCGACCCCTGCTGCTTTGTGATACAGAAAGGAGAGTTCCGCCTGAGCCAAGGAGTTTTGATGTGTGCTGCCGAGTGTGGAAGACACACCATCTTTCTTTGGAGCCCGAGGTCCACGGCTTTCTTTGAAAGAACTTTCTTTCGGCTGTTGTGGGAGATACGTTTGCCCCCTGCCCTGCAGCGATTCATTATAGATAACCCCTCCTGATTAATTTTGCTTTGACTTTAACTTCGACATTAAAGAAAGAAAAAGATAGCACCAGAGAGGTAAAATCTTCCCTCTAACACTCCATGCTCAGCTATTTTTAGCTAGCTCTCAGGGGTTTGATGCAGAAAAGGGGGTGGGGTATCTAAATTTAGAAAGAAATGACATTGTTGATTGTCATTAAAAGTCCTGGCTGTCCGATTGGAAAGTCATCCTGGTAGACCCCCTGTGATAAATAACAAATCAATGATTTCCTTGAAACCCGTTTTAAGGTCCATCAACAGAGAGTGTCAGAGGATGGTTGGGTTTGGCAGGTAGGAGCTGGCTAGTCAACAGCAGACGTTCTCAAGCCAATTATCCATACATAGGGTTGGGGGGACCACGCTCCAGCAGAGTGGTCACACTCAGTTACCTATCGCAGCTACAGGACAGGCACAAATGATGCTGTTACTGGATTCTGTAGCCAGGCAGGGTGGGCACCCAAGTCCCTGACTCTTTCTATGATCCTTGGTGCTCAGATCTGTGAAACAATTTGAGTACTACATACAACACAGAGATGTCACGAGAGTTGAGATGATGCGTGGGAATTGGGGGCACAGAAAGCAGCTCTCAGAGGGGTCTTTACATGGTGACAAGGTGTCATGAGTAGAGTTAGCAGACAGTCACAGTAACTTCTTAATGCAGAATCCACAGGGGAATCCAGTAAGGGACTTGCCAGAGAGTTTTGTCCACTGTTACTCGAGGTTAATGAGTATATTGCTCTAACCACCCACCTCACCCCTGTTTACAAATGCTCTGCTGCACATGTACCATCCATAGTCAGGGTTTCACTCCATCAGTGAGTGATTGGAGGTGCAGCTCTACTTCACTTAATTCTCAAAACCCCGGGACATTGGCTAAAATCCATAGGGATGGGGGTGTGTAATCTAGCCCTGTGAGGGGTCATCAGGGGACTGAGAATAAAGCCAGTGTGAACTTAGACATTAAAATTAATCAAGACCCCTCTCCTGTCACACCTCTTCCCCTGCCTTCTCTTTAGGCACAGGCATACTTCGGTACTTCATTTTTCTCTCTAAAGTCCTGTAGAGACTAGAGCGCCTGGATGAAGGTATGTTGGAAGAAACGAAGATGGAATAGGGGGAGGGGTACTAATGAGAGAGGGAAGAGAAGGAAAGAAAAGTGGGAAGGGTGAACAAATCTGTGTGACATAGCCACTTCATAGACACATGGATTCATTCCATCGTTTTGAAAGTTACTTACGTATTTTTATACTCATGCATATGTAATATGAGAGTCTATGGAGGTTCATTCACACCACAGTGCTTGTGCTGGCCAGAGGACGTCCTCCAGGGGGCTGTTCTCGTTCCTTCTGCTATGTGAGTCCAAGGGATGGACCTCGGGTCTGCAAGCTTGGCAGCAAGAGTCCTCACCCACTGAGCAGTCCTGCCAGCCCTATTTTTTTTAACCATTTTTAAGTCATAGAGTGTTGAGTTTCCCATCCTCTCCACGATAAATCATCTAATAAATATTTGCATGGTTGCAAGGGAATCTTTAAGTTTCACCTGCATTGGCAGTGGTGAATTTTATCATTACAAACAAACTTTATTCTGCATGATGCGTGCATCGTGTTCTCTGCCATTTTTACTCAGGCACATTTCAAAGATATCTCAGTTAGTTTAATAAATAATAAGTAGAAGTAAGACACGTTGGCTTTTAAAAATGTAATATTTAAAGTATAGGACTTGATTTGGTATGTACATACATAAACATGCATTGTACATCACACAGACGAAGCCAATTAACATAATAGTCATGTCCACCTAGTTACCAGTGTGTGTGTATGTGTTGTGTGTGTATGCATGATGTTTATGAATTTGAATATACATGAGCATATATTTGAATATGCACGAGTGAGTATGAATATGTAAAAGTGTATACATGGATGTGTATATGTGTACGAGAGAAAGAGTGTGTGTGTGTGTGTGTGTGTGTGTGTGAGTACAACACAGATGGATCCAGAGAACATTATGCTGAAAGAACTAAGCAGAACTAGAACACAGGACTCTCACAGCAGTGTGAAGTGTAGTTATGCAGGCCTTCCAGGGTGACCTGACGGGTCTTCCGTTTGTGCCTCTTTCATTGTGTCCAGTTACAGGTTTGCTAGGAGCCCACACACATCCTCCTCGACTCCGAGGTGCATCCCAGCCCAGGTAGGAACCTTACACTCCTAGAGAATTCCTTGGGAAGCCTGGCCTAGGACTTGGTCTGGGTCTAAGGCCTCAGATTCAGGGAGGGCTTCCTGAGGTGAGGACACTGTGGAGTACAGTATCGGAACTTCTCCCTAGGGCTTCGCAGGGTGCTGACCTGAGAAGGAAATAATGCACCAGGGTCTCCAAGCAAATTAGAGCAAAGACTGGGCTCAGCAGGGAACTTTCCAGAACCTCAGTGTAGTGCTCTTTGATCAGGCCTCTCCTGCTGCTGGTTATAAAAGCGGCTGCTGGCAACAGGGTATCTGAGAGGAGTTTTGGTGTGGGTCCAGTATTCATGGTGTACCAGAAGCCAGGGGTTTTGAACCAGGCAGGCCAGCAACTCATGGCAATGAAGGGTACACTGTGTGACACACTGCAGCTCCCAATGCCACTAAGATAAACAAAGAGATGTTGAGAGGCAGGAAAGACAGGAGCAAAGCCTTTTTTTCTTTGTTTGGTTTTATTTTTAATTAATATTTTTTAAATTTCTTTGGGGGTCTCTATGGAGGTGAGCGGTGAATATGGAGGGATTGTGAAATGAGTGAGACCGTAGTGCATGATGTGAAGTTTCCAAAGAATCAATAAAAAAAAATACGTTAAAAGAAAAGAAGGAAAAAAAGTAGCTGTTGGCACTATTCCTGTTCAGTCTGTCTGTATGTGGGTGTTATGTTTCCAGAAGCCCTGGAAGTATATCCACCAAGACCCTTGCCCCCCGAAGCTAGTGTAGAGCTCCAGACTCTAGGCTTATGGCCTTTCCTAAGAGGACAGAGTCCTGCAAAGAAGGCCCCTTAAAGTTGATGCAGAAACTGAGTTTCCAAAGACGAGGGCTACAAACAGTCAGCACACAATCCCTGTGGGACCTACAGACAGAGCAGACTGCCTTGATATGCTTTGTGCTGCTATCATGAAACACTGGGGCCTGGTTGTGTTATGAAGTAAAAAAGGTTTACCACCGGTTCTGGAGATGCAAGAGCATGCTGCCAGCATCTATTCAGCCCTCCAAGGGCTGTGTGGGGCTAGTATCAGAGAGATGGCAGGCTGCTCCAAGAGGTCAGAACAGGAAGCAAGAGAACTAGCTGAGAAATGCCGCGTCTTTGCAGTTAGCTCTTGTGGGAGGTAGTGCACTTTGTCTGATCAGAGCACACCCCTTCTAAGGGTGGCACACTGTGCCTTGCACACGTCCCACTAGGCTCCACCTCTTAAAGATCCACCACCTATTAATACCACCTCACTCTGGTGACCAAGCTCCCAGCATTGGAGGAGACACATGCAAGGCCCGTTTAGACCTCAACAGAAGTCTCACTGCCTGATGGAGGCGGAAACAAAGTATTTCATCAGGGAAGTCATAAGGCCATGGATCACATCTCCTTGTCATAGACAATTGTGTGTCACTTATTTAGAATACAATCCACCCCTACTTTCAGTGTTAATGTAAGCCATTTGGTTACAGATAGGGTAAGCCTGGATTTGTCACCATCATCCCGGCTCACTTAGGTCCCCTTCATTAGCCAGGCTCTCTGCACCTGACTGATGTCCGAGAATGAGGTCCCTTATACATATTTAGACAGATTTGTATCAACATTGCATTGTTATACTTGACTTCCCTTCCTTTTTTTTTAATTATGTAAAAAAAAATCACATTAAGCCGAATCTAATTACTGCAATGTATATTAGAAGCAGGGCACCATCAAAATTTTATTTAAATTAATCAGGTTTTGATTTAAGATATTAAATTCAAATTAATCATGTAAAAATGGAAATGATCCTTGACGTGCTTCCAGCTGTGACTTCAGTCTGTTTTCTCGTGAGTCACTTTCGGGATGTCTTGGGGGGACCATTACAAAAATTCACGCCGGAGCTATTTCAATTACAGTTATTTAGCAGGACAGATGTAAAGAATATGGTATAATTAAGAAGGAGCTGATGACATGGCCACAGATTTTCAGGATTAAAAGTGGAAAAAAAAAAAAAAACAACCTATGTGGACTAGAATGGAAATTGACTACTGGCCATGATGCCCCAGTTCAAGTGTAGTGGGGCTAAGCATTCGTTACAGACAGGAAGATCATACGAGTGTGGGACTTGTTCTCTGAAGCTATGTGTACCTTCCGACTTCGCCTTCAACTTTGAAGTTTCATTAGCAGGTTGCTTCTAACTCATATTGCTATTCTTATCACTCCTCAAATTATCTTTCCCCATGGCTATCATAGCCGTGGACTAATTTGATTCTAGGGCTATCAAAAACCTCTGAGAGTTAAAATAACACTTCCAGACCCATCGGAAATCAAATTGCACACATTGGCGTATGTAATATTGCATACAGAGGTAATTTATTATTTATACTCACATGCGATTCTATCAATATCTTCTTTTAAATTAATGCTAATTTCTCATGTTGATAAGATGTTGGACGGCGTCGTAGAATGTTTGTCCATACCTTGGCCCTATTTTAGATGGAGTGGGCCACGATTCTTTGTTCTTAGATGATACGGTGGGTCTAAAGAGTTTGTGAACGTTGTGTGGTTTGCCCTAAGCCTTGCAGCTAACTGGAAGCTGGGGACAGCAGTCGCCCATTCTTGTTTCTCCCAACAGTCTCTAGTTATGTCCCTGTCTCTGTAGTGGCTCTGCTCTGGAGAAGGCTGACTTTCAAGGCCAACTTAAGGAGCTCTGACATTGAGACTACAACTTCAAGGGCCTAGCAGCAGGCTTGGTCAGAACAGAAATCTTTGCTGGGTGACTGGGTGACTGAGAGGTTGGGCCCCTAGTCTGTTTCCAGTGTTTTGGCTGAACCCTTGAGAAGGCCTGGGGTGGGGGCTTTCCAGCCCCAGGACGTGACTCACTCTGGGTTTCAGAGTCTTCAGCAATCAGTATTTCCATGCAGTGAGCAACATGTGTGTCCTTTCTCCAATCCTCTCGGACAGACAAACAACTCTGCTCTGTCTCCTGTGTCCTCTGCCATCCTCTGTCCCCATAGGAGCACAATGACTGTGGCTGCGTGATCTTCTAAGCCAGCATCATTTGGGGCAAGCAAAGCATCTTCTCCCTGTCCTCAGCACCAGTCTACGCTGCTTCTACCCAGCCTCCGCAGTTCTTCCTGGAAGGCTGAGATCTACTGTCTCTCCTACTGTCTTTTCCTCTGGAAAGATGACCTCATGGTCATAGCACAGACCTCAGCCTTGTGTCTCACAAGTAGCCTTGGCTTGGGGAACTGTAAAGACCAGTGTTTGTTAGTTAATAAACATGGCACAGCCAATGTGAGATTCAAAACCCAGTAGGGACTCAGAAAATTTTTGCTCAATAAAGAAGGGAAAGTGAGAGAAAATCAAAAAGGGTAGGCCGATGAGTTAATTTTCTGCCTCAAAGTTCATCCCTAATGCTCATTATAAGCTCTCCTCTCTACTCTCTCCTAAACTTCCTCGTCGGACTGTCTACTGGGTGAGACTGTCCACTCCATGAGTGTTCCCATATTAGGGATGTGTGTGTGTGTGTGTGTGTGTGTGTGTGTGTGTGTGTGTGTTGGTGGGGAAGTTCTAAAGCGTAGATGGCTCATTGATGATGTCAGAAGTCCCGTGTGACAAAAATACATGTAATGAGTCTTTCAAAAATCCCATTTTTACAACCAACACATTGAATCGAGTTCAAGGGTAAAATATGTCTTGCCCTTTGTGGAAAACAAGCTTCGTCTGCCGGTTCTTGTACTACCTGGTCACACATCCTGTCCTTCTATTTAAAAGGTCTCAAAGGTCTCAAGTACTAGGTCAAAAGAGTCATTTTCCCTGATCTCCATTTCCTTTAGTTTCCCAATAGTACCTTACACTTCTACCCCAGCCTTGTGTACCATGGCAGATGGGACGAATTTGATTTAGACTCACTGCTTCCATGCTATGGCCACTGAAGAAGAAACGTCTCCCCTCTGATCCCATTCCCTCACTACAAGTGGATGATTGCTTTGGTGCCCACAGAAGGGAGCCTGGACCGCTAGACCACAGCTGTGGTACTTGCTTCCGTCTTCAGAGGCCTGTGGGAGCTTTCCCTAGACAGACTTAAGAGCTGCTTGTAGCTCAGAGCCTGTTCTATATTCTCTGTGTAGCCCTGGCTGTCCTGGAACCCGTTCTGTAGACCAGGCTGGCCTTGAACTCTGAGATCCACCTGCCTCTGCCTTCCGAATGCTGGGATTAAAGGTGTGTGCCACCACCGCCCAGCTCTATTTGAGATGTTCTCTAGCCTTGCCTACCAAGACACTGTGGGACACCGTCTACTCCTTACAGATTCCAGTTAGAATCTTAGCTCAGTAACTCTCTTAAAATTTCTATGAGATTGTGTGACTGTACTCTGTCCCTTTGCAGAGATCCAATAGGAAAGCCAGAACCCTTTCCTGTCATGTTATCACCCTCTAACTGCTCTTTGCCGGTCTTTAAATGAGTCCAGTCTCTTTTTACCACAGGGCCTTTGCTCTGTCTGTTACCCTGGCTGGAGTGTTCCCCTCAGGATGTCTCCAAGTCCCCTTGTCCATCAACCCTCCCCATGTTGCTCTCCCTTGCTCCCTACAGGTTCTATTTCGGTGCCTCGGTTTAATTTTTTTTCATGATATTTATTTCCTGAAACACCACTTTTCCCTTATTCACATCCCTGCTGTCGTCTCCAACTCCATTACTACATTAAAAAAACTTTCTTGTTCCGCCTGCAGTGCTGGGGCAGGTCACAGGTGATCCACCAAACACTCACTGAATAGATACCCATGCTTGAAATGTGCTGCGAGCCGCCTTCTCTTGGGAGAGATCCCAGGCTTTTCTGGGAAGCGGGTAGCCCCAGCTGCTGTGCCTCCACTTTGATACAAGTGGAGGGCAGCTGAGCACCCTTGAGTGTGCCTCTGACAAGAAATGGAAGAAAAATTCCACCAGGTCACGGGTGAGGAAAACCTGAGGCGAAAAGAGCTGAAGAGAGTCCCAAAGCCGAAGAGACACAAAGATGAAGGCGGACAGCGAAAGAGGAGGAGAAAGGTGTGCCCAGCTGTGAGTGCGGAAGTGGACATCTGACGCCAGGGCACAGTGCCTCGGGCCCTGCTTCTCTGACATGCCTGCCACCTGCACACAGGGAGTCCTTCTTACATCATCCCCTCACCCTTTGGAGGCCAAGTGCCATCTTATTTACTTAGTGCTCCTGGTCAGCCCTGAGTCCTTTGTGAATGGCGACGTCCCTGAGTGCTCCCCTAGAGGCCCGAGTGTCCCCTGTAGCACCAGGCCAGGGACAGCCAATTACCACAGAAAAAAGGTCTTGGTGGCTTGTGCTAATTGCTGTGGCCTCAGCAGGTCTTAATTCCCTCTTACCTCCTCCCCAGCCCTAGTTCCCAGGGGCCAACCCTCCTCCAAGCACATAACTACAAACTCAGGAGAGTTGAAACATTCATAGCCGCTTTGCACAGGGGTCATCCCAAAATGTCTAGAAAGTGGGGACCCCCTCCCTCCCCCCGCAGAGTACTCCTTGCTCAAGAATCTTCACTGTATGCCCACGCCCACAGCAGCCTCAGGCTAGGCTTGCTAGGAGGAGGAGGCTTCTGCTTCCCCCTGACACTGGGCAACATCGGTCTCCCAGGAGTTTTCAGTCGGCTGAGGACATCACAGACCACAGTTGCATGGACCTGAACTGCAGTCAAAGCCACTCTATTTGTCAAATTGCCATGAGCGCCACTGCCCAAAGCTACTGAAGGGACATAGCTCTGAACTGGGACTACAGATTTGATCTATGACCCTCTATCCCGGTCTCTTTCATGGAACCCTGAAGCTGGATGTATTTTATAAATCAGAACTGTGTCTCATAACTACACTGTGTAATGACTGATGGGTCAGAGCAGCACCTAGGGACAGACTATGTTTCTACCTGTGCAGCAGTGAACATGTCTGTTCGGACCATGAGGGGAAAGGGAGGTTTAGCCAAGGACTTAAAGGAGTTTTAACTATTCAGGCCAGCTTTGACCCACAGAGAAATGATAAGGAACTCTGAAAGCCATTTGGCTCTGAGATCATAGGCCAGGCACAGGCTGAGAGGCATAAGAACAATGTTCTTTGCTCCTACTGCATAGACGGCAACCCAGGGGCATGGCACGGGCAGCTTCTGTTTATAGACCAGCCCTTC